>PRKT01001429.1:40642-65059 GCA_003671525.1 Saccostrea glomerata
TTTATGTCAACAACTGTATCCAAAGTAGATAACACGAAATATATATAATTCTTTATATGAATCTCTTATGACATTTTAGAAGCTATTATAAATTAATTAAGCATATCTTGTAGACGAAAATCTAATATTTCTTTAAATTTCGTTTTGATAATATATAACACTTTTTCTTGCGTTGTAATTTAATCAATTGACCTCCTCGGTATTAAAATACTCAACGATTTCTTGATCGTAAAAAATAATAAAGGGGAGTAATTGAATCTCAAACCGCCTTTTGATTGGTTATTTTGGATCTTGAATCTCGAAACTCGAATTTCGAATCTCGAATTTCGAATCTCGTATTTCGAATCTCGAATCTCGTATTTTGAATCTCGAATCTCGAATGAGCCTTCTGGGCTTTCGTAAAATATGCTTATTCTGTTCACTAATAAAATAATGTGGACTTCTGAAGATAAAACTACTACTTATAGAATGAATTAATTACATTGTACGCGGTTGAAACAACCATACATGCATTTCCGTGCCAAAGCGATTATGAGTAAAATAGCAGATTTTTTTTGAATTCACAATTTCAAATAAAATAAAAAATTACGATCCCTTGATTGTAGGTGGCGCAAGACTCGTTGACGTTCAACACTTTTCGTACCTCCAAAGTTAGAGAGCGCGGATACAGATCGAACTTGTTTAACAAAATATAAAATCTAGTTATTGATGGCGGATTACGGTTCGTATGACCTGCCTGCGTTGAAAGGCGAACTACGAAAACGCAATGCACGAGTGTCCGGGCGGAAAAGAGAACTCGTGGAAAGGTCTGAGTGCTTTTTCATTTCCGTTCGAATTTTCTCAACTAAAATGTTGACGTGCGATTCTTGAGATTAAACGACAATAACGTAAAACATTAAAGAAGTAATTCACTGAAAATTATAATTAACTGTTATCTCCTATGTTAACCTCGTTTGGAATCCTAGAAATCGGCAGATATATCATTACACGAGAAAATAAAACACGAGTAAAATCAACATACGAGAGAACTCTTGATTCTTACGTACAGATACATGTTATGTATATTACTGTCGATTCTTATATGCCCAGTAAGGTGCTATGCATCTAAAATTCACAATAAACCCGCAATATTACCTCAGGAACTAATTTAAATATATCTTAGATAAATATTATATATGTTTCAGACTTGAGGCATATGATAGAAACTTTAATTTTGGTGGTGGTGAAAGAGTTGAAAGAGAGTACAGCATGGAAGTACCAAGTTATGAGAAATATAAAGACATAAATAAAGATACAGTTATCACAAGAATTAGAGAGGAAGTTGTATGTGCTTACTTGGGAAAGATGAATAAAGAAATAGATGCAAATGTAAAATACATTTATGAAAGCAATTTTTTAAAGTATGCAAGATTGGCTTGTGAGGATGGACTATTCTTTGTGAAAGCCGAGTGCAAGGCACAGATGAAGAAAGCAGTGTCGTACAAGATTGATGCAAGTTTTGATGTTGATGGGTGTGTGCAAGAATGTCAGTGTGAGTGTGCCGTAGGAATGGGTCCAGAGGCAGCATGTAAACATGTGTGTGTACTTTTGTTTGCTCTACAGAAGTTCAGTGAGAGTGGTGATTTGATCACAGAAGAAACATGCACTCAAAATTTACAAACGTTCCACCATGTGAAGTCATACAAGGGAAGTCCAATCAAAGCTAAAGACCTCCCTTTGGCAAATGATGCTGATGTCATTTATGACCCAAGGCCACGCGAGTTCAGGAACATGCCTGATTATCAGGACACTTTTAGAAATGTCTGGTTAAACAACCCATCTGTTAACAAATTGCCTATAACACAATTATTTCCCATTGCAAACACAGTTCGTATAATACGACTCGGATCACGATTATTTTCAAGATAAACTTTCCGGAAATTTGGCTCAAAAACTCAAACATTACACAAATGTCTTGCGAAGAAATAATGAAATTTGAAATTGAAACCCGTGGTCAAAGCACCAATCCTCTATGGCAGTCTGAACGGTGCAAGAGGATTCACTCCTCAAATTTTGGCAGAATATGCAAACGTACAGAAAGAACTGATTTAAATAAGCTGGCTAATCGTTTGACTAAGTATGTCCCTCAAATCCATGCCCCATCCATACTTCATGGCAAATGCTATGAATCTGTGGCCTTAAAAAGCTTTGAAGAAAAATTTGATGTTAAAACAAAACAATGTGGTACATTTGTGTCAAAGTCACATCCTTTTCTTGCTGCATCACAAGATGCAATAATTGATGACAAATCTATTGTTGAGGTAAAATGTCCATTCACTGCAAAAAATGAACAAATATCTTAAGAAACTGTTTCATTTTTGAAGAGTGTTAATGATTCATTAGAACTTGACACATCACACGATTACTACTATCAAATTCAGGGGCAGCTATACTGCACAGAGAGAACCAATTGCATTTTTGTTGTGTACACGTTCCAAGATCTCGAAATCATTTCTGTGCCAAGAGACCAGAAATTCATTGGTAACATGCTTGAAAAATTAGAGTTGTTTTTTGATAAACATTTCAGAAGTGCAGTGTTGAACAAATTTTATTTTCAAAATTTGAATGTTTTGATAATAGCACTATAAGAATGTGGCACATTTTATTCTTGTTATAAGGACAGTTTTTGTGTGAAATCCTTTACTGCATTCACTGACAACGCTCAATTATTCTTCAAAAATTCAATTAAATATACATTTTTAAAAAGTATATTATTTTGTTGTCATTTTGAATATCAGACTATAAAAATATTACAAATAGTTTGTAAGCAAAACAGCAAATACATACATTGTACTCATTTGTGTCCATATCAAACAAAATGTGTACTTGTAGGTCATCAAAGCACAAAATTTAATATTTGAAATAAATGTCTGTGTTCTAGCAATGCTCACAATATCCTTCAACAAAAGTCTCAAAATGTCCTTTAACTCTTTATATGTAACAGCAAAGGATGACTGCACTTAACGCTGTGTTTTGGGTCATTTTCAGTTGCTTCTGTAAATCTGCTGCTTTTTAAATCTTAACCTAATCTCACTTTTATGTATTTGATATAAAAATCTGTCAATTAGACACCCAATTTAAATTTTGAAGATAATTTCAGACTGTAACACAATAACTAATCAAATGCTTTTTGTCATTCTGATTTTCCAAATGCAGAGAATTTATACTTACTTGCTCTTTCTTGAACATTATGTATGAGAGGAGGAGCTGACATCAAATGAATGGATATAAAATTAGACTGGCTGAATAACAATATGTATCAAAAAATATGTCGAGATCTTTATTTTCAACCTTACTATTTTTTCTGTATTACACAATTACCTTTCAACACGACATTACTAAATGCAAATAACTACTATTGAAAGGAGAATAATATACAAACATGCCCTGACTTATTTAAGTCAGTAAAAAAGTGAGTGTCCTTATTAATGTACAGAAATTGAAGAAATTGTGATGACCCCTGCATTAGCAAACAGATTAGTAAGAACAACGTAAATACATGCTTTCATTTATTGTAATTAAGTAAAGTTGTATATTAGATGTTGTTCATCACTGCAATTAAAGAAAAAAGTATTTTTTGAGAGTTTATTTTGACGCAAATTCTTCATATCCTTAGGTGCAGTAATCCTTTTTAAATACTAGTACACTTTCCAACAAGCCAAAGTTAGCTCTAGAATTTATATTTTGTGCAGTCAAGCATGTTTTGGAACAATACATTTTCGGAAATTGCACAAAGTGAAGCACACAAAGATAATTTCACTAGCTAACTTTGTCTCGGTGCTATTCAAAGGGCCCTTCAAGATTTTAAAAGTTTTGGCTAATCCGATAATGTGTTCTATGTGAACTCTCTTACTCGATATTTTACGATCTCGCAGCACAGTTTTTCCTGACATTCGATTTTTCTTTTTAAAAAATGTTGGGATTTTAATGGTTACATCTCTTGAAGCAAATGAATCCTGTACGTTAAAACCCTTATCTGACATCAAGGAATCACCAGGCTCACAAAGATTTAGCAAGGGGCTGCGTTCCACTAGTTGGCGGTCACTGGCAGACCCTCCATAGGCTGGAGAGATGAAAGACACAAGACCGCCGGGTGTTGAGGCAACAAGAACTTTCACAGTATTTCTATTCTTATAAGTTGAGAAAGTTGATTGTTGGGCAACTGGTGGCTTTGGTTTCTTGACGGCAATCTCAGTACCATCAATAATGAGACGTGTTGTGGGGAACTTGGAGAAAAAAATCTCTAGGAGCAAAAAAACTCACCAAGTCTCTGTCAGGCCAAAAATTTACCTCTCTCCATTGTCTGGACATAAAGTTGATCCATGTCAACCACACGTTTTCAACTGTTGTTGTTGAGACTGAAAATAACCTACTTAGCTCAAAGTTAGTTTTATGTTGTTAGAGTTAGAAATAGCTGGTTTTCGATTGTAAGATTTTGCACTTGATTGTAAATGTAATTAAGATGAAATGTAGCCTCGCCTAAACTGTACAGAACATGCAAAAATCAGTGTATGTTCCAAGTCCTGTGTAAAACATCAAACCTTCGCTATCATTAATGAAATTTTCTATGGACATTATTGGTAATGACATTGTTTGACATGAATTATCTGTATATACTGCAGCTGAGTATTCACTCGAGCTCAACATCGAGCTGTCTGTACACTTTGAACTTTCTACAGTTGCATCGCATGTAATTGTTTCAACAAAATTACCCACATTTGAAATGATATCGGCTTGCAATTGACACTGATCACTTTCATCGATTTCTTTAGGGCTACTACAAGTTTCCTCCACTTTATTTTCTCGCATAAAACGCCTCTGATTTCTTTCATAATGGGACTTGAAACTGTTTGGACTTTTCCATGGAAATACTGAAGGCACTGCATGTGGCTTCCTTTGCCTTCTGAGAGGATCAGCACCTAAAAAATAGTCCAATCAAGCAGTCAAATATAGGTCATATACATCTAGATAAGTAAATAGTAAAAGTATTAGTTACATTGAATGTAGCATCTCATAGAATTGAAAAGTCATTATGACACAAGTTAATTTAAAAATTTAAATACTCTTAGGTCATTTCTTAGTCATATCTTGAGAATCAAAATTTGATTATTTTATTAATAAAATTTCTCTTTTTATGTCAATGAAAATGCAAAATATCTTATCCTGTGAGGTATGTCTTTTTCTTCCTTTTTGTACAGCCTTCATTTCTTGATCTGATAATTTGTTGTCAATTGTTGTTTGGAAATGCTGATACCGGTATCAAGGCCCAGCATTCTGTCTGTCTGTAGCCTGGATTTGTAGTCTCGAGTCTTCAAAGTTCCAGCAGTTAAAATAGACATGATAATGCCAACTTTTAATTATAAGAAAAAGAAATTGGCAATTTCATTTCATATTCCGATTGATGTCAAATTTTCAGTAAATACGGGAGGTTTTCCCTGAAGTTTAAAATTAAACAGCATGTAACGTGAAACAAGTTTGAATGTTAAACAATCAATAACAATTTGAAATACTGTCGTCATAATTTATATAAAAATCTTTTTTATTATTATCTCTGTGTGATCTATACAACTATAACTAACACGTAACGTTAGGTCAATTGTGTTAATAACCATGACCATTATGATTTGCATAAGAGAAATTCGGGACGTAAACATGGTAAACGACAGTATTGCGTATATAATATATGAAAAAGAAACAACAACGACAACAGAAAATCTTTTAAAAAAAAACAGATGTAAAATCAACCCACCGTATCTGGTTTCTGAAACGAAGTCCTCGTCCTTAAAGTGTTTGTGACACACTACGTTTCTTGGATGTGGGGCCCATAACTGATGCTTCTTTAAACTACTATTTCTTTTTATGGCGATAATCCACTGCTTTTTTAAGGCCGCATCTTTAGAAAAACTGAGTACCCCGCGAGTTGAACACCCCGGCACAAAACAACAGGACGGCATATCAGCTTAAACGATGTTAAATTTTGGTTTCTTCTGTGGTTTTGTTTGTAATTTGAAGGAAACCGGAAGTATGATTGAACGTTAACGAGCAGTGCGCCACCTATGTTCGGTTAGGGGAAATAAAACCGACAAATATCGGTAAATATCTGTTGACAATGACTGTTATCGTATTGCATAAAAATTCTCGTTTTATTTAAATTCTAATGCAAAATATTCTATATTTATGTGCCTTTCTTTTATAACAATTATTTTAGCTAACTTCTTCATGTATCTGTAGACATTTCCCGGCCGTGATTATACTCGGTTAAGATGTTGGAAAGAGGCATTAAAATTATTTGTAATAGATTAAATTTTCAAAACTAAATAAGTAATGTGTTGTCATAGTTTTTATTGAACAGGGAAATGTACGAGAGAAAGAGGTAACCCCCTCGATTCTCAGATATCTGTTTTATCAAATAAAAATTCTTATTATTTTTCCTAAATATTCGAAGGAGTAAAGGTAATTCTTTTTTTTAGATTAACAAATCTATTTGACAGTAATCATTGGCTTTTATTTTCCATCAGCAAGTTCACACAGTTCACAGGAAGTCCGTGCTAGTAGCGTGCTTGTGCTGTCAATCAAAATAATTCGACACGGTGGAGGTGTGGAAATCGCGTTTCACAGAACATGCCGAAGGCAAAGAGTCACTTAGTATTCCAAGAAGTTATGATATTCTTCCCTATCATTCCTAGATCTAATTTTTGCATTCCTACAGAAAAAAAATAAATAATTCGAATATATACTTAGAAGAATTAAGTTTTAAATTGAATTTGAAACATATTCCCTGCCAATTTAAAATACTACTGTCGGCACACGTTTATTCTAAAATAGTATTGTTTAATGACTGTTTGATGTTGGTTTTAAGACTGATTTCTTGTGTTACAATACAAATTAGATATTAATTAAAATATGTTGAAAAAACTCAATAAGAATTTTATTTCGGGAGAAAAGGCACCGGGGGGGGGGGGTGACTTAATTATACTGAATAGCAAACATATATTTAAACATATGTTTAGGTACGGTGAAGGCAGGAATTTTACTTCTCTAATAATAGACTATTTTAAACAGTTGGTCTTTTCTAAAATTAAAAACCACACCATCAATTTACTTAACTCTAAAGATATTTAATTCGCTGAATATTTGCAGTACAGTTCATAATTCTTAAACCTACATGTAGTTAAAATACGTGTTACTGTAGAATTTTTTTTTATGTATTCTTGTCCTGTAAAAGACTTGGATTAATTATTATACATCCTTTAATAATTTGCCTACTTTAAAATTACAACAAATTGATGCCGTGCGTGAAGCATTTGTACATTTCCCTTTTTTAAAGTTAATATTTTAGCATCGTTCTACATACATGTAGGTACTTAATGTATTATTTTCCAGGGAAAATTCATGAAATAAGTAACAGCTGAGTTATAATAATAGAAATATAAATATCATAAATAATTTTTGCAATGAAATAATTATTTTTCAAACACGATATCTAGGTTATTTAATTAAAAAAACATGTAAATCCTTACCATCAAAAAGACAAGTCCTTTCACTTCGGAGTTCCGAATGACAATGAAGACTGAACAATAAGTGAACGGTGAACGCAAGGTGAACGCAAAGTAAACGGAACGAAGAGCAAACGGTGAACGTTTTGTGAACGGTGAACGCGAGCGCACGGTGAACGACGAACGCTATACTGTGAACGAAGAGCGAACGGTGAACGCACGCTGAACGAACGGTGAACGAACGCTGAACGAACGGTGAGCGAACGGAAAAATGGGAAAGTAGAACGTTTCAGGGACTGTAAAAAAATATTTTTGCAGCCCTTCGCCGGCAAGTGGTGGCTTCTCATATGAGTAGAAAATATGTTATCGAAATTAAAAAAAAAATTATATATGAGTGCTAGGCAGTACGTCTAGGCTCAAGAAATATTCCACTCTTCAAAATGCCCTTGATATCGCAATGATTATTTGCAGCAATGTTGTCTTACATAGGAAAATTAAGGGAACGGTATTTGGGTTTTTTCTTGCTGAAAATTTGCTGAACTGTTTCCAATGCACTTTTGAGATAAAAAAATAAAAAAACCCATTGAAAGTCTAACCATGGATGTAAAATTCTAATAAGCCCTCTTGAATAAATACATGTTTGGTGGGTGTTGCTAAAACGCAGAACAGAACGAGAAATGGAAAATTATCGTCAAGCTAACAACCTGGATTGGGTATAAATCAGACATAAAGAGCAATGTTCTTGATATTCTTGATATTCTTATCAGCATTTATCGTAAACATGTGTTATTTTCATGAATCAACCCTCAGAATTGTTAAAAGTCAAATAACTGATTATGCAGTGCAATTTGAAACTTTTCTTAGTCAAAATTTTAAAGTGTCTTAAAAAAAGGGGGGGGGCAGTTTATCTTGTTTCCTGTGTTATTTGAATAAAAATATTACAGAGAGAACCTTTAGAATGTTATTTCTCATTTAGACACAAATTTCAGTGCAAAAAGTTCATGTTCAATGCACAGCAGTGGAAAAAGAAACATATTGACCCCACATTTTTTATTTGATTTTCAATCAAAAAAGTAGTAGGTATATGATATAGCGTGATCCGTGGTGACAACGAAATGTTGAATTCTAGAGTTTAGTTACAAGTTAATGAGTTCCTTTACATGTAGCTTAAATTGAATAAAAGAACAAAAATGTTTATATATTATGATAATGTGTTGGTCTTAAATTATTGAAAACAGTTCAACGAAGGGCAACATATTGTTTCACAAATTTTTGAATACCCCCTGTACACACACACACACACACACCCACACCCACACACACTCACACACACACACACACACACACACACCCTCACACACACACACACACACCCTCACACACACACACACAATAAAAAACTTTAAAACACTTTTCGAAATATTTCAACCGTGTTACCTGCCTTCATCAGTCGTGTTTATTTATATATATATGTACAGTAACAGGGATACTATATATTTACGCTAAGATTTTAAAGACTTTCTAGCTGATTCTACAGCGCTGGTTGATTATCATTCATAGGCGAAAGAAATCTCCTCTTCGAACACATGTTCCAGACGGGTTTGGATCATAGCTTAGAACCTGACAATACAACAAGTTTAGTCTGTACAGTTGACGGCAAATTATACAAAGCTCTATCTCTGAATAATGAAAAAGGGACATATGCCGAAAAGTATTTATTGAGGGAGCTTGTAGAATTGTACGATTCTGCAGGAGGCAAGCCAGTTGCTATAAAGATCTACATCAACAATTCTCCATGCCGAGATTGTGCTATGGCTTTTTTAAATTTTTTGGGGAGGAAGAGACAAGCTCACCTTACGATTTATGTTGCAAATCTTTATAAGATCCATCGTCATTCTTGCGTCAAGGAGAGGAATTGCCATTTATTTTTTTGGGGTGCAAATGAAAGTTATTTGAATTCTGATGGAATAAGACAACTAATGGACCATAACCGTTGCAAAGTGGCAATTTTCGAAAAAAAGGAATGGGAGGATTTGCTGGGCACCCTTGATATTGAGAGGCCGGAATTCGATCGAGAGTATAGGGAGATTCAAGAGGACAAAGATAGAAGTAGATGTATGGAAGATTTTCGACTAATGAAGGATTTGGATTACATCTATCGACAGGATTTAGAAAACTGAACATTTCATGTAAGTTATTACTGATGTCCATGTTTTACATTTTTTTTAAAAATTTCTATTTGTATAAAGGTAACTTTTGTACAAACAATTATTTCACAAATGTATCATGGTGGAATTTTAGATGAAAATTATTTTAGTTACATTTTTTACCTTCTTTGAAATATACTTTTAATTTACTGTTATTACGTTAAACACTACGGAAAACTTTATTTATGCTCCTTACAATGCAACTCAAAATTAAACTTGTCAGTTTAATCAATTTACTTAAAATGTCAGGAGTTATTCTTTCTAAGCCATTTTTCTCTGATGCTGAGAATTGTGCTCATTATCATCTTGTTATATTTTATAATTTGTATGTGGCATGCATCATTGTTAAGTTTTATTGTTGTCGAGAGGGTTTACACGAGAAGATGTACACTTATTTTCTCCGGTTTTCAAAATAGTAGGGACAATAGAGCTCTACATGTGTATAGAATATCATAGTTTACAGTTAGGCGGATATCGTTGAAATTTTGAGATTTTCGAATGGTTGTCCCTGTGATTGTAGTACGTTTATGTATCAAAGAGCGTAACTGCTTTTTATTAGAGACCTATTCGTTATCAATTTAAGAGCATGTCTACGAGAAAACCATGCAAAAGGTTATGGGAGCAAGGTTCTCTGATCAACTTCATGTTTTGTGTGTAAATTTCTTCTATAATATGAAATATTTTGCCACAATTTTTTTTCAGTGTGGTCTCACTTAAGGGGTTAAATCGACACTGTTACTAAAAATAGAATTCTTGGTCCTTACGCAGGGTGAAAACAGGAATTTTATATTTTAAAATTCAGCATTTTACTTGATAATGATATGAAATCTCCATATATGGTTGAAAGTAAGAAGATACACTTATTTCAGAATTTTTTTCAAAATTACAAACTGTGCCCCCGTCCAAGTGCAAAAAGGTCACAAATCTGGCATATTTCTAGATTTTTGAAAACTGGTGAAAATATTCACTTTTCAAAAACCTATAACTCAGAAAGTGACGCTTAGAATCAACTCAATCTCATACCAATTATTAGACAACATGTATGTCTACATTATATAAAAAATCTGTCTTTGGACTCTCAAATATTTTGCTGTACTTTTTACTTAAAGTTGGACATTTTTTTGTGAATTTTCAAATTTTCTCATCCCTGAACTTCAGCAAGGAGTTATTTTGCTGATTTAAATATTTTCAAAAATTTAAATTTTGCAGTTGTAAAATACCAGTATATTGTAAGTTTTTGTTCTCAATCAATACTTATTTCTTAGGGGGTTAAATGGGTTAATTTGGGGGGGGGGGGTACAAGAATTGTATTATTTTACATTTCCTTTAAAAAGGGTGAAATTCACATACTGCTTAGTACCTGTTTGTCAATCAGTAGACCAAGTGTGTTCTCTCTCATCTTAAAAAAAAAACCATTTGCTTGATAGATAATAAACATAGTACACTGGTACCTACTAATAAGTAGATGGCCCCTTTTAATTTGGAGTTCACAAGGTCAAAGATCAAGGGTTATAATTCTGATATACCAGTATGTAGATTTTAATCATTCAAAATATTGAGAACCCATTGCTTGACATACATCAAATTTAGTACACTGGTTTCTTGAAAAGTAGAGGACCCCTTTAGATTTTGAGGTCACAATGTCAAAGGTCAGGGGTCAAACTGAACAAAAAGGAATATCAGAACCATTTTCTTGACAGACATACTGTCATGGCAACAAACTCAAAATGAATGAACACCAAGTTTTAAAAATCAAGAAATTAGAACATCTATAATTTTTAATTTCATTGCAGATTAAAATTTGAATATTACTCAATAACTAAGTACATTCAACAACAAAAAAATTACAATGCTTGACTGCTTCCTGATATTTTATACTCACTTCCAAAATTAAAATGACCTTAAATTTTGTATGCTTGAAAAAAAATCTACTTGCTTAAGTATACATCTTGGTTCTAAATTAAGACAAGAATTAAAAGAAAAAATCACTGTTTCCCAAATCATATTCTGAATTATTTGCTACACATGTATACAGGAAATTAGTCTCTATAATAGTGTTATATTTGGTAAAACTAAAGCACTGTTGACCTTGGACTTTGATCTTATCTAACATAACAAACACTTAAAATTTACTCTGACTTTTTGTGTATTCCTGCAAGTGAAACCTGATACATATTAAATATCAAGATGTTAACAATGTTTAAGTACATTTACCAATAAACTTGTATAAGTTAACATATATGAAATACCCCGAAATTTTGGCTACTACACTTCTTCAATCATAAACTGTCTTTTTTTCTTCATGTTTGGTACACCATTTGGGTTGATCTTGAGGTCTCAAGCTTTCAAAATCTACAAGGTGTATCCAAACTATTCTGTTCAGTATGACCCCGTGTAGCATCCAATACATGTAACTTCTGGAGAAATTGAATAAGCACTGAAATTTCCACTCCTTATTTAAAGAAGAACTAGACTGTCTCCAAATACACAAAAGTAGTACTCAAAGCATGTACCTGTGAAAAAAGACAGTTTTTAAATTAAATTAAAATAAACCATACTAGACATATTCTAAGATTTTTAAAATAAATGTTATGTTTATGATAATGCTACATTTATATTTTCCAATAGAAGAAAATGTCATCAAATGACTTGGGTAAGATTCTTCAGAAATTCCTCTGGCTATCTTTGAAGAAAACAAGAGTTTCATATATCCTTGAAGTAAAGTAACAGAATAGGGAAAAATGCATGTGGCAAATCGACAGACAGACAAGGCAATTCCTATACATGTACTATAGCATAACATATCTTTACCATTTTCTTAGCAGTAGCAGGTAATTGGTAATGCTTGTGCTGCATTGTCTCTCCTCTTCTTATTTCTGGATTCTGTTCACAAAACTACATTGGAAACCTTATGTAGTAATTCTTTATAGCTCCACAGCTGAAAATCCCATTGTAAAGCCCAGCCCTAACCTGAGGGAAATGAATTTGAATAATCTGAAATTGCACGAGAAATATAAGAATGAAATGAAATGTTCTTTACAAAGTATAATTTCCCAGACTTATATTTATAATATTAGTTCTTTTAAACAAAAACCTGTCAAGGAACACATGGTGACCTTTAATTTGAAAATCAAAGTCTGCAGTCTGCACAAGTATTTGACAACAACTTTTTTTCTAATAACTGTGATCTCCCATAAAGAAAATTCAACTATTCCATAAAGCCGAAAATCATAAGTGTAGCCATCTTCATAACATCTCATAAATATGTGAAAAAAATATTTTGTTAAAATGAGATTCTTTATAATCATGCATCCCACATATGAGGTAATAATGGTGATTTAATTGACAGTGAAGACCCATCTATCCAATTCTTAACATACCCTATTAGTAAACAGTCTTTGAAAACCCTGGACCTATTCAACTTTTCATTCCCTCTTCATCACCCCCACAAAGGCTACTTATGCTATTTATAATTCTGCAGATGTGAATATTTTGCAATATTGTTGAATTTATACAGATATTTTTGTTGCTACATGTACATGTACCAACTTTGAAATTTCTCTTCACAGGTTTGCTAGGTATATATTCAGGTCCAGTAAAATCACTAGATTTAGCTACGTAGGTAGAATTTTTTTATAGAAATAAATTACCAGACCTGATATTGTTTTGTAAAAAATCTTCTCTTGTACATAATCAAGTCCCCATCAAAATTGTTCATTTATTTTATTTTTTTACATATCAATAAGCCTTTTTATAAGGTACATAGTATTATAAACCAAGATCCAACTACATGTACCTGTTTCTTTTTCATATTCAAACATTGTTGATTCGGTATCATCATCACTACATCCGTCTCGCTACCAAATAAATGTTCGCTGTCAGAATCATATTCATCAAAATCAGAGCCAGAATCTGAAGACTCGTTGACAATTCACGCACCTGAATCTTTTTCTGAGGACGTACAACTACAAAACGTCGCAGGATGCCATATTGTTTTCACGTGGTTACGGAACCGTATAACGATCCCGATGGATTTCATATTTTTTTTAAATGTGTTTGATACATAGGCCACTAGTATATACGTAACAAACTACAATTTACATTCACATGAAAGGACAATTTTCTTCAAATCACATATAGGGTGAATTCACCCTAGTTTATGCCTAAAACGATTAGATGACTTCGTAAACATAATTATTATCTACCTTTCTACAGAAGAGCGCAACAGGGGAGATAATTCTAATAAAATCTAAATAAATAGTAAAAAACGTTTTTTTTACAGGAAAAGCAGGAAAACAATTATGATAGCTTTTGAAAAATAAAAAAATAATTTTATTTGTTTATATTTGTAAATATTTTACACAAAATTCATTAAAATTACTGTTAAAAGTTAAACTTATAAAATCATGAATTTTTCCATCATTTGAATTTGAGGTAATTTCATTACGATATTACTTTCCTGTCCTTGAGAGTCCAAAGGTGGATTTTACATATTGTTTGGATAATATCCTAGAGATTCTTAAATGCACAAAATTCTGAAAAAAGAAGCGTCACTTTCTAAGAAATATATCCCTGAATATTGGCAAAAAAGAACCATTATCATTTCTTGGCACCATGCCAATATTTGTGCCCTCGGGACAGCCTTCTATATAGGGGTTTTACGAAAAAATTGATTCCAACTTTATTTTACGACTTAGTTCTATGAAAAAACATTGCCCTTTTATTTCTATATAGTTTTTTTCTTTTTACTTTAAAATATTGAAATTGTCATTTTTACAGCAACTTTTTGGCATTTTCCCTTGAATATTGACCAAAATGAATTATTGGCTGTTACTAAAAATAGAAACAACCCAAGCAAAAATAAACAACATATTTCTGACTCTCAATGGGTGTCCTTTAAGTTAATAATCAAAATTAGTTTGTTCTTGAGACTGCCTATCAGAGCATTTTTCTATATATGTGCATGGTTTTCTCGTAGACACGCTCTTAATAAGACTGTGAGATATTGATAAATGCATTAAAAAATGACTCAATTTTAGTCAGATTACGCTTAATTAGTTTCAATTTTTAGAAGTTATAATTTTAAGCTAATAGCTTGATCTGCGTCTTAAGTACAGAGAAACTGCGCGTCAAACGAGACTTTGACGTCATTTCTGTCATTACAGCGCGATCAAATTAGTTCATATAGTGTTATAATAACAATATAAGTTACACATTAATTTATCTTTACACTAATTATGAAAAATCATAGTATGTAAGGTGTATGAAAAAACAAAATTATTATTCAATCGCCGAGATTCATATGTATTGTTTCACCATGACGTCATAATCGATTTCATGAAGCTCTGCATTGACTGATATACCTTTGGGAGTCCTTAACATAGAAGAGAACTAATTTTATTTGGAAATTATTGGAACATCAAATTTCTTGACATATTTGACTGACACACCTTTGCACTTTCACAAAGAACTTTATCCGGTATATTGAATATCTTTGCCCCCACAAAAGTCAAATTTGAAAAATTCTTGACATGTGCTAAATTGTATAAATTGCATGAGAAATAAATATTAACAGATCATATTATGGTTTCAAAGTAGTTATTGACAATTTTTGTTTTTTTTGACGTCACAAACTAGTTCGATTTTAAATCATTTTTAGAAAGAAGACAAAATGGACAGAGTTTCAACAATTTTAGCTTTAAAACTTTTAGAGAACTATATCCGGTATATTGAATATCTTTGCCCCCACAAAAGTCAAATTTGAAAAATTCTTGACATGTGCTAAATTGTATAAATTGCATGAGAAATAAATATTAACAGATCATATTATGGTTTCAAAGTAGTTATTGACAATTTTTGTTTTTTTTGACGTCACAAACTAGTTCGATTTTAAATCATTTTTAGAAAGAAGACAAAATGGACAGAGTTTCAACAATTTTAGCTTTAAAACTTTTAGAGCACAAGTTTGCTCAGGAACAATATTTACATATTTCATTGATATTATCATTCTACACATTACATCAAAATATTGAGCCTGATCAGATCTGCGATCGGTGACTTTTAATCAAAATATCGACGTAAAATATACATTTTTCTATACAAATCATGGAAAATTTGAATTTACGTCATTTTCGTGACGTCGTTTAAAACATATGACGTCACTGCTATTGAAAATATTCAATGTTTTGAAGTCAGCCTATATTCTCCTGTATAAGAACATAATTAAATATTTCTCCGTCAAAGTTTGATTTTTGGGGGCAAATACTGGTTATTACCGAATAAATTTCTTTTGAATTTAACCTAATATTTTAAGAAAACAAGCGATTTTGTTGTGTATTGATGATAAAGGTTTTGCTCTGGAACGTCTCTGAATTTTCTAGATTATACATGTAGTTTTTATATTTTTCATTAGTACACAACAGATATACCACTTTCCATAAGTATTCAGAATAAAATGAAAACAAAGTTATGAAATATAGAGGTAACAATGGTAATCAACACAAACGTTAAAAACAAGCAAGTTTACGGGAAACGGATATGTATTTATGTGTATAAATTTGCGTGTATATCTGTCGGTTTTTCGGGACATATTCAAGGTCATTTGTTAACCTAGTAAGTTCATTGTATGGAAAAGTAAACTTCTGAGTGTTTATGTTTTGATGTTCTGGGTGCATTTTGTAGGTTTTTTTGTATTTGCTTATTTTTATGAACCGTATAATTGCATGTATTTTTTGGAATGTTTTTGTAGATATTTTGATTTGTTTTTATTACATGTTTGGACTTGTTGATCAAAAGTTATTTGATCAATAAATTACAATTTCAAGATATATGGTGTTTATGTCATGTTGAACCAAAGGAAGGAGGAGGCATAATTTATAAAAGTTTGCAGCAGTGCAAACAGTCCTTCACGTAATCGATATGCTTATCGGCCTGAGAAAGAAGACTTATGCAAGAAACCTACTATGTAAACAAACGAAATGCACAAGTACACATTGATATCTAGAATTTTCTTAGCTGATATATGTCATGTTTCGCAATCTTATATTACCTGTGGACAATCTTTGACAGTGTTGTATTCTGATCAGTATATGAAGAAAGTCGGTTATAATCAGCAGTAAGTAAATTTAGTACCCTAATGTAGATTTTCCGCAACTTCCATGGAATTCCAAAGCATATTCCATGGAATTCCATGGAATTTTTGTTCCGCGGAATTCTTTTGAATTCTCCGGAGTATTGGGACGGAACTTTTTTCGGAATGATTTGGAATTTTGAATCTAGCCTGGAAAAGAGCGGAACAATGGCAGAATGGAAATCTGCGGAGGAAATCCGTGGAATTCCAGGATATTTGTAAATCTAAGGAATTCCATGGAAATCCATGGAATTCCAGGATTCCAAATTCCAAATACACGTACAATGAAAACTGAAATAATTAGTGCCAAATAGTTACAAAAAAAAGTCAATAACATCATTGATCAAATCTATATCTTTAAAATAAGAAATTAATTGTTTCTTTTACAATGTTTTTTGAGACAAATATTGCATATAACTCTCAGATGTACAATATAAGCACACTTTCATAAAGTATTCTCACGGAAAGTATTTTACATTAAAGGTTATTTACAGAGAAAATATGATTATTGGAGAATCAGTCACCTTGGTCAAATTAATGATAATCATGTTATGATATACATGGATTTAGAAAACTCCAGTCTGCATTTTCTAAAATAAGAAGTTAGTTTTATTAAATGAAATTGGCCATGGAATTGGAATGGTCATTGAAACCTCAACAGGGTATACATTTACAATGAACTGCCAGTGGCTTATCATGCTTATGTACTGGTACAAAGTTATTGACTAGAGTGACAAACACATGTATTACATGCAAAAAATATGTACTACACAACTATATTGATACAATAATCCCATAAAATCAACAGATGCTATTTCCCCCAAACGTACGTGCCAAAGATCCGAATTAATGAAGATCCAAAACTTTTGACGTGTTTGCTAGAGAATAACTTCCTCACTGATATTCCATGAAATAAGTAAATGGTTATGTTAGAAGGTTGACAGTTAACTGGTGTCACGAACGGATTCACTTTCAGTACGAAGGCTCAGAAAGTTCGATGTTGATCATTCAAACAGACACTTCAAACTTTCAATCCTTACACGATTTCTGAAAGAAAAAGATGACCATTAAGATGCATCATTATTGATATCCATATAAATATATGACAAATAATAAACAAAAGCTATACAAAACAATTGACTTTTTTTGACCTGGCAAATCAGTTTACTATGGAATATAAATCAATTCACTATCTTGCAATTTTTTGTTCAAATTAGGATTAATTCTGATAAATGTATAAATGTGAAAAGTTTATAGATGACAGTCAACATCAGGCACTGATCAAAAAACTCACTTAGGCCTTAAAATGGTTCAGGTAAGCCAAAACAAAAAGGTTTGAGCTCAAGCTCAAAGCCTGACTACGACTGAAAAAGATAATTTCAATTCATGTGATTTTATTGATTTAGAAAAAAATTCAGAAATCTTACCTTTATGTTTTTCTTTTCATACACCTCCTGTCCTTGTGAGCATCCGGGTTCCGGTAAAATGCATGTATACTTCATAGTAGATGATTGCTATTTGATCTTAAATAATTAGGCATGTCTGTGCAGTTTTCATGATTAGATTACCTGTCAGAATGCATTGTTATAAATTATTAGAATAAGGAATTTAAGCGTGTTAAGAATATAAACCTTTAATTTTTGTTTACTTGGCAAAGTTGCAATATTTTTTTTTTATATCGAGCGTCGTGAAGCGACGCTCGTGTAGCGAGCTCAATATACCAACGTGTACGAACGGAGGAAATTCGGGTTGAAATCTGCACATTTTTCCAAGAAATTTTTATCTCACTGCGTGAAAATATTCTAAACTCCCAATAATCCTTTGCGGTGAATAGCAACATTGTTGCTAAAACATAGCAACAACTTACTTCAAAATTTTTTACAAACAACGATTTAATGCAATCTACATGCCACAAAACTATCGTTTGCGTTCAGAGTCAACAGGACTTTTTATTTGACGTCATACTTTCGTCACTTAAACGGCTCAGGTATTTCGGATTTTGTAGGAAACTTCCGAAAGTTCGAAATCTCTTTCCCGATGCCTGGGAATTGACTTGTTATTCTGTTCTTCTTTTTTAATGAACTGAGGATAGGCAGTGCAAGTAAAATCTGTGTCAAGGATTTTGAAAGTAAATAACTGCACTCGCCCCAACGGTTGCACCGTAGAAAATATTATTATGCTAATAGACATGGATTAATAAAATCAAAGTTAGTTTACTTGGTTTTAGCGATAATTTGAGCTCGTTCTTACCATACTCACAAATCTAGTGACTGACTGGCTAAGCATCTACATCCACCAAGTTATCAAACGCCAGCGCTGAGGGGATCATCTCAGGCAAAATGCAGCAACAGCTATAAAATAATTAAAATAAGAGCTGAAAATTATCATGAACACGCCTTAAAATATATATAATTAATTACATTGTACATCATACTCTGTAAATGTTATCTTGACTTGAACAAAGGAACATATAGGTAAAATTCTTTACATGAGTTCGATCCCAAACGAGGAAATTCGGGTTAAAATCCATCATTTAATGAGATGTTTAGAGTTGTTAAATAATTATTACAAAATTGAAATAGTACACCAACGATTTCACCGTCGGGTAGTTTATGTGTGGTGTCAAGACTAATGAACAGTAGCAGAAGCGTTCTTCATTCAAGGATACATAAAAATACTGTACAATATTGTACCTACCGGGTCTTAAAATGTCTTCCTCTTCTTCCATCCACTGCTAATCATGATTCCTCTGTTCTAGACACTCTCTTTCCAACTGCCCTTCCGTGCATCATCAACATGGCATTAGCCCCTTCACGGTAACTGCGGTACTACACTTTTGCAGGGCAAAATAATAACGTTTAGCGAAATTATTGTTGATAGATAATTAAATGACGTAATTTAAACAATTACTTTTACGTCATATTTCACCAAAATATATCATTTTGCCCTGCAAAAGAGCAGTACCGCAGTTATCGTGAAACGGTCTATTCGATATTTTTGAATTTCGGCGAGTTGTTTAAATTAATTGTTCATCGAGCCCGACTTCGATCCCGATGTTATTTTAATATGATTGATTGATTGTATATTGTTTAACGTCCCTCTTGAGAATTTTTTACTCATATGGAGGCGTCACCGATGCCGGTGAAGGGCTTCAAATTTAGACCTATACTCGGCACTCAGGGCCATTGAGCAGTGAGGGTTCTTTATCGTGCCAACGCCTACCGTGACACGGGACCTACGTTTTTAAGGTCATATCCGAAAGACCCGTGACTTTCACTTCTAGTGCCGAGCGCTTGGCGAAGGAACAGTCACTACCTATTGTTACGTCTTAGGTATGACGCGGCGCCGCGATCGAGAATCGAACCCGGGCCTCCCGATCACGAAGCGAACGCTCTACCACTAGGCTACCGTGACCGGTTATTGTAATATGAGTCGAACAGTTAAAAAAATTCTAAGTAATTTTCCACAGTTTTCCAGCGCAGAAAATGGCTAAGTTTTCATTTTATCATTTTTTCCAAAGAATTCCACTCTTTCCTAACCAAAAAATATTTAAGTCCAATTTTTTTTCCAAATTCCAAAATATTCCAAAAACTTCCAGACACTCTTTTCGAGTTTGGTATAGAAATGATTGGAATTCCGTGGAATTACAAAACTTTTCCAAAGCCTTTGGAAAATCTACATTAGGGTATTTCAGTCAACAACATAGACATTAAGTCAAAAAATTTACAATCATGAGAAATTATGACACTGCAAAAGCAAAGACGTGAACATGACAGTATTGTTGTTTCCTTTACTTCACATTTAGACCATAGTGTCCACATTTTCTTAAAGGTATACTAGGTCTTAAACTTTACATGTGCAAAAAAATTAATTATAATTTTCTTCTTATATTCTTTTTCATTTCAATTACACAAAAAAAAAAACACATGTAAAAAGTTGACATAATTCAACTATCGACAATGTTTGTTGTTAGCGTTCCTTTCTAGAAATTTTTCACTCATATCGAGATGCCACCACTTGCTGGTGGAGAGAGGAATTTTTAATTTGCCCTATTCCCCGCATTAAAAGCCATTTAACGGCAAAAGATTTTTTAGTGCAAGCATTTACTGCGACACAGGACATAGGTTTATACGGTCTGATCAAAAGGATTGGTCTCCATGTCCCACAGTAGGATTCGATCAACTCCTTACTCAGCAACTAATGCTACTCTACCACTCTAACTCTACCACTGCGCCACGAATAGGACTGAAAATTATTTTTTTTCATTCTATTATTCATTTTGTTAATTCAATTCATTTTAATCTACGATTGATAAAATTAACACATAAACCTCAGTGTATTCGACCCTTCCCAAAATAAGAGATGTAAAATGTTCTTCGTATTACTTTTTAAAAACTTAATTCATAAACATTCGTGTACCTTTGTTTATTCTAAAGGTCATATCGATACATTGTACATGTTGAACATCTTAATAAATACATATAACTGTTTTATAAAGTCAATTATTCAATCGATACATGTAACTGTTTTATAAAGTACTTAAATGATTTAGCTAATCGATTACGCTGTTTAAATCATGTGCCTTTTTTAGATTTTTTTTTCTACGGAATAGCTGGCAACACCTTGAAATTTTCTTGGATGCATATCGTTCATTATGGATAAGCAGACAAGTTTTAACTTTGGGGCTGGAAGAGGTTTCGACTCTGCGGGGAGAGGGGGCTTTAACTCTGGGGAAAGGAATTTTTCTAACTTTGGTGGCAGAGGAAGTTTTGACTCCGGGGGAAGATCAGGCTTTACGTTCGGGGAAAGAGGAAGTTTTAACTCTAGGGAAAAGGATGGTTTCAATTTCGGGGGAAAAGGAGGATCTGACACTGGGGAAAAAGTTGCCTTTAGCTTTTTAAAAAGAGAAGGTTATGATTCAGGCGGAAATGGAGGATTTGCTTTAGGTAGAAACGAAGGTTCTGGTTCGGGGGAAAAAGGAAATGTGGGCTTTAGCTTTGGAGAAAAGGGAAGTTCTAGCTCAAGGGAGAAAGGATTCGGTGCCAGAGGAAGTTCATACTCGGTGGAATCAAGAAGTTTTAACTTCGGGGTGAAAGGGGGATCTAACACTGTAGATAGACAATTTTTTGATTTCGGAGCAAGAGTGGAGGTGGAAGGTAATGTAGTTCATGATTAATAAGCAATTTTGAAATAATTTTCTTTGTCATAAAGTACTAGTATATGTTTAGATATACTGTATTGTTGATTGTTATGGTTAAAAGCTATTAATGGTTAGAAGACTCAGAAACAAAAAAAATATCTTTTACAAATTTTATCCCTATAATATAAATATGAATATAAAATTGCTGAAAATATTTTAAGCATAAAATTATTATATCTGCATGCGAGATTATCAAGTTCACATCAAAGATATTTTTGTCAACATGCATGCGAGATAACAATGTTGACAAGCAAGGTATTTATATACACATGCAAGATAATCATGCTGATGGGCGACATAAAAGTCAAATGTTATCAATGCTACTAGTATGTAAACATAACGAAATATGTTTCATCTTGAATGCATAATGTCAGATACATGCGTACAGAGCAAAGCAATTTTACACATATTAAAAATCAAAACCCTAAAAAAAAATCAGTAACTTTCATGATAATTCATAATTTTCTTGCATGAAGATATAATACTCCTGCATGCTTACATTCTTATCTCACATATTGACATGATTTGACTTGCAAGTTCCTGTAGGGGACAGGGTTATGCTATCATAAAATGCACTTTAAAATTCTTTAAGACATAGTTATATATCTAGCTATATCATTAGATAACCAAATGCTGGTATTGTTGAGATAAAATAAAAATAATAATATTTTTATAGAGAGCGAAACAGAAGATGATTCTGAAACTGACCTTGGTAAATATTTCCAATATTTCCACTCGTCTTTTACATATAACTGTAAAGTGTTTATCAGTGTTGTTTACTTTTTTGCTTGTTTGTCCAGATGCTTGCATTCGTGTTTGTGTTTTGTTCTTTTTTTATTCCCTTGCAACTGAGTTGAAGGAGAATATAGTAACACATTTTGTTCTTGTGCAAAACGGAAAAGACTTAATTTTCATCGAGATCGATATCAAACATCTTGCTTTTTAGGGTGATGCTCCGCTTTGCAGTGCTCTTGTTTGAAATTTTCTTTCCGTCTTTTGATAAACAACAAGCTTTCTTCATTTGTTAAACTCAAGTCGTAAGAACTTCCATAATAGTTGTTTTGTTGTATGAAAGAGAGAGTGGAAGAGAAGGGAGGGAGGGGAGCTAGAGGGATAAAAAATACATGTAATACGAATAATGATATTAATAGTATGCTTTGTAGTAACCATGCTGATATCCTTTTCTTTTTTACATAACATAAGTGATGACGAACCGTAAGCAGGTAATTGATTACACAATCGATTGTATGAAATATAAAGCTCTTACGCAAGATTGCATTTGTAACTATATCTAAACTGCATCTATGAACATTTTAGGTACCTGTGTCATATATTACTTTTTGAGCATAATCTATCAATCGATACAATGGGACTCTAGTTATGAGGTGCGGGTCAATTTTTAGTATCATAGGAACTACTCACAAAAAAGATAAAACAATATCTAAAGAACACGTACTCTTGTTGCAAAAATCGTTTTTTAATTGAATAATTCATATCTCTCTAATTTTTAAGTTCTAACATTCTGGAAATGAGACTAGATTTTTCTATACCCCTAAGAATTGTTGCTATATCAATACTAATAAAACAGTAACATTTCCAGTGTTTTACTGAGCGGTTATAAAAAATCGATATTTGATCTAAGTGAGATATTGGACCTGTTGATGAGATACTGGACCGCTTACGTCACTTAAGGTAGGATTCTTCTCACATTTCTTGTATTTAAAAATTAATGAAATTTTCACAGAATCAAGAGGACAATATCACTAAGTGATGGTATCAGTGAGAATAAATTTGACCGTTTAATATTAGAGGCAAGGTCAGGTCAAGGTCATTACCTTTTTCCTGGATATTAGAAATAAAAAAAATACTGTTTCCAATCATGAGATCTCAACCTCTAATTCAAAAGATTGAATTTTCCTTTTTTGCATAAAACGATACTACCATAAAGGGCCTATAAGATGATATTACCAAATTGACATGGATGATTTAAAAAAAAATGGATATTTGCTAATCCAAATTTCCTTTACTTTTCTTAATTTTTTATGATTTATTAGTTATTTTTATATGCTTCCTATATTTAACTTTTTCCAATTTTCACATATAGTAACGTTTTCACATAAAGATACAAAATGATACAAAAACTAAAAGTTTTGATCGTTTAGTAAGAGAGAAACAACACTTTTTACGGATTTTTGGTTCAAATCTATACTTTTGAAGCATTTAAAGCCAACATAGTTCTAATGTAAGCCAATGTGAACTCTTTTGTCGATTTAAAAAGTTTATTAAATAAATCCAATTTACAGTTTTTTCCGTGATCGTATAGTTTTAGAAATATTTTTTTTTTTT
>PRKT01001429.1:66531-84867 GCA_003671525.1 Saccostrea glomerata
AGTACTTATTAAACACAGATTTCACTATTAAATATTCACAGAATATGTTTCTCTTATCTTGAATTTTTTCTAAAAAGTATGAAATATCTTGTAGTCTTCCATTTATATCAAAAAGATCTTTTGTATATAAAACACCTGATTTTATCCAGTTTGATAGAAATATTGGTTTGTTTTTATGCATAAATAATGTATTTTTCCAAATAGGTAAAGACAAAAACTCGTCAGT
Organism: Saccostrea glomerata; assembly: GCA_003671525.1. Taxonomy (NCBI): domain Eukaryota; kingdom Metazoa; phylum Mollusca; class Bivalvia; order Ostreida; family Ostreidae; genus Saccostrea; species Saccostrea glomerata. The sequence goes on from PRKT01001429.1 coordinate 66,758, forward strand.
TGACATTTTTTCTACATCTTTTTGTTTTTTGCATTTATTAAATGCACAAAAAGCCTGTTTGTAGAAACAAGGTAGCAAGTTTAAATCATGATAATGTGTAATATCTTGCACATTTGTTTTGAGTAAATAGTCAAGAGTTAAATTCTCTTTGCTAAGAATATTTTGGATAAAGGACACTAAACTATTGTTAGATTTGAGAATTCTTGGAATCCAAGAAGCTTTCGCAGAGAGAAATTTTGTTTCAACATCAAAGATATTAATACCACCCTCCTCCTCTTTTCCTATAAGGGTATTCCTTTTTATTCTATCTTTAGCATTCCATATAAAGTTATAGATTATTCTATTAATTTGCTTGAAATATTCTTCAGGTGGATTTGGCAGAATACTTGCTCCATATTGAACTTTTGAAATAATGAGATTATTAACAATTTCTTTCTTTCCAAAAATAGTTAATTTTCTTTTTTCCTATGCTTTTATAGTGTCAACAATCTTGTTTATTTTTTCATTCCAATTTTTTTCCTCACAGTTTTAGAAATATTCGTTTCTGAAATATGATCAGAAAAGACCAATACACTTTTTATATAACTGTCCAAAGGATCCGTCCAAAATATAAAGACTTTAAGACCGAACTCCAAATAAATAAATAAACAAAAGTCCAAAAGAATGATTCCCAAAAATAGAATAAGAGAGAGTTGATGATTTAGGAATAAAACCGGAAATGCTCTTTTCTGACTAAAACAGGGTATTTTGTGCCTAGTGGGTATCCATGATCCCGGATATAAAAATGCATTTCATTGGCTAATTCACCATCACCAACCACCTACACTTTGTCCTTCGGTCTGTCCGTTGACCTATGAACCCCTACATGGCACCACCCTCAAATGCAGTTAAATACATGTTACTAATATTTATGGGCTCAGTCCCCATCTCTACACCACGGGAGTTCTAGCCCTAAGCTCTTTTACTTATTTACTTCAAAGTTCCCAATTTTTTTGCTCTTAGTCAAAACTCTTAATAATACCTTAGTATTTCCGTTCAAATTTTATTACTTACTATCGATGTGTTTGATTGGTTTATTCGGATCAATTTCATTACAAAATGATCTACCAAATTATAGTGTATTTGAACAACAACAAAATCCAATTTGTTTTAACAAGATAATAATAGTTTACAAAATTTAAGTCCTTTTTCTTATAAAGTCACCGAATTTGCGTCACTAGTAATAAACATTCTGATTTAATAAACCTTTATATCATTTTACTTTCACTGCTAATAACTAAAAATGATTATGATATTAATATTGTCTAAGTTTAAAATGTTCAAACAATATGTCTGTGCTAAACCCTATAGGTTTACACTAGTATGTGTGAAAAATCTTATTTATTTGATATATTTTGAAACTTTAGTCCCATATTATTAATTTAACTTACATTTGACAATTTCGTCCAGTCTTTGATTGCGTTAACATTTTAACTAAATTCAATGTTCTATAGTAATTTTGAGAGGCAGAAAAGAAGATATTTTCATACGCCACCATTCCGCCAAAAATATAGTTCCTGCTAGTTTTCAAACGCAGTTTACCATTTCCATTTAAAGTTGCATAATTGTCATTAGGAAAGAAAAATATGTTCTTTTAAATCTCTTACATATAAATATATAAGAATATTCCATCTAGTCAGAAACCAGAGAAGAATCCTACCTAAATGGGATTTAGCTAAATCTCATTTGTATTTGCTTGTGTTTGGCGTACATTTATGCTTAATTTAAAATATATAAATAAAAAGGTTTAACAAATCATTCATTGACTGTGTTCTCAGGAAAAATGCGTTTTGTCGACCCCTCGAACCAGACTGTTGTTAGGTTTTGCCAGAAAACACATTTTGCCCTCCAACCCAGTCAATAAATGTGTAACGTTTACCTTCAAGAGACTACACCCATCAGGTGGACAATTTTTTAATATAATTTTAATATCAGACTTTTTGTAAATGTTTTATTTTTTATTCGCCATGTTTATGAAGTACGAAGAGGCGTTCTACAATGCAATTTTGTAAGAAACATGCGATCCGTCTCTCTCTTTTTTGGGGGTGTAGCCGATTTGAAAAGTCACGAGTTTTTTTGGACACAGATTTGATGTAATTATTTTCTAAATTTTTTCTGCATGTATCTAAGCACCTTTAAAAGGAAAGAATGTCTTGCTACCGACATAGTTCGCTTTAATATTGTTTTAGAACTACTTTTGCAGATGCAGAAGACGTCTTTAATCATATGTACAACACTGTCTTAAACCATGAATACAACTGGTCTTACGCCGGTGTAAAGACGAATAATGACCTCCATCAAATAATGACCGGGGGGTCATTTTTCAACGACAAAAAATGACCCCCACCCGTAGAAAAAAATCATTTTTTGTAGAAAAAGGGTCCTAGGGGATCATTATGTTATATGTTAGTCCTATAAAATAATGACCCCCATTGAAAAATGACCCCCTTTAAAGTGATACAAAATATACACTCCTTGATATCTTTTTTACAGCGAAACTAATTTTTACATTTTCTGTAACCAGAAAATACAAAAAGTCGTATGAAAATATGAAGAGATTCACGTAGTCTTTCAATGCTTAAATTGTGTTTGAAAAGAGATTCTTTAATTGTCAAGTAAATAAAATTTCTTTTTAATATTCCTCCTTATAATGTTTGCTTAAAGAATGATATTCCACTTGTTTTTAGAAATCAAACCATGCAAAAATCAGGTTTTAATACTCTTTAATAGGAAAAATTAAATTTTCCGTCATTTCAACTTTTAGTTTCAATATCGACTTCCTCCTAAATAAGAAAGGGGGTGGGGTAAGTATAAGACCTAAAAATATGCTCTGTAAACTATGGGCTAGTGTAAAATACACAGTCATTCTAATGCAAAAACTATACATGTAGATATAAACTTTTGATTTAGCACACAATATTCATTACGTTTCTTTTAACGTAGAACCTACTTCGTATGACATCATAACTTGTAAATGTGTTAAACCTGTGCTAACCCATTAAGACGTCATAACTAATTCAATGCTACTTTTTCCCGTACTTGACAGCTTCAATAAAAATGGTAGAAAATCCTGCATTTTGAAATTCACAGAATTCAATCATGCCAGCATAATCTTGATTCAATTCATATATATTTTTTGGTTTATAATGCTTAATGGCAATATATTTCTGGAATAAGAGAAAATATGTAGGCACCTTTTATTTACTAGATCTAGACCTGAAGTTGACAAACCCAAAACTATCTAGTGTAATGAAATTACAATGTACATACAACTTTCGTAATAATTTGAATGGTATGTAACCATTTTGAAGGAATGCATAAATCGTAAGAAATCTTTAGTTGCCAGCTATATAGTGTAATATCTTGATGAAATGTGTCTAAGTCAAAGATGTACGTGTTGTAGATCGTTTGATCGTGTGTACACACTTCAGGTCTAGATCTAGTTCTAGTTTCAAGTTAAGGAAACCATTCTTTACTTATATCTAAAAAATCGCTAACATCTATTAAGTTTATGCCCTTGTGAAAAGGCGATTTAATAAGCCACCTCTATGGTAAACATGTCAAAGCTGTACACATAAACACTGCAAAATTAATTACATACAGTCTCTCACTAATCATAGAATAATCGCACTAAACAAAGGTTTTACATTGATATTAATAGCCTATCTAAAATCTGTAAAAAGAAATTCTGTTTATGAATAAAATGCATTTTACATTGTAGAAAATTGACATGATCCGCTTTTCACAGTACATAAAATACGTCATTTTTGCCAAAATGACGTCATGTCGACAAGTTTGCTGCGATCAGTGATTTGTTTATAAACTGTTGACTGGGATTTAACTAGCAACTGTTTTTAATGCATTGATAAGTTTTGATGTTGTTTATTATGCAAATACACTTTAAAATTGCAAATTATTTGATTTTCCAGTATTATGAGGAATACAAATTGTACCTATTTTTGTGTGACGTCACAGTAAACATTACCCGTATAAATTAGGCCCCGCCCCATTATTCAGCCTTAACAATGTTGCGTCATGAGTTCCTATCTCGGCCGCGACTGACCCAGTCGATAAAATTGGTAGCAACTGTTCCTTCGCCATGCGCTCGGCACTTTGAAGTGAAAGTTGCGGGTCCTTCGGATGAGATCTTAAAAACTGAGGCCCCGTATCAGCGGCAGGCGTTGGCACGATAGAGATCCCTCACTGCTCAATGGTCCTGAGTGCCGAGTTAAAGTTAAAATTTGAAGCCCTTTCACAGGCATACGGTGACGTCTCCATACGAGTGAAAAATTTTCGGGAGGGACATTAAACAACATACTATCAACCAATCAATAAAACATGTAAACAAAGGGGAATAAATCTTAAGTAAATAAGGACACAAAATTCCATGTGCACAACAAATAATCTCACTAGTGATAATTTACATAATAAATCAGTTCTATCTAAAGATTAAATTGGTATGATTTATGAAATACAAATTGCTAATCATTATCAATCAACATTTCACTACACGTTGGTCAAAATGGCGCCATGTATAAAACCACGCTAGCAATGCTTATTTTATAAAAATGCACTACATGCAGAGTAATCGTTATATCTGTACTAAATTAGAGACGTTAACTGATTAGATCAGGAACGTTAAATGTTACTATAAGCATAAGATTGTATCTATAATTGCTAATTACATTATTCTCCTGACCAGGTCGCTATAGTTTCTTTCTTGACGTTCAACTAACGTTAAATAAATAGAATGAACATACAAAGAAGCTAGGCGGAAGTTACGTTATTCACAAATAATTTAATTTAATTTATATTCTCGCCTCTCATTGGTTTATTTCCAAAAAAGGAACGCAAAATATTTTGTATAATCTGGTTTGGTATGGGGACACACTCCCTTGTCGACCAGCTTAATCATCTTATCCATGCAATCCCCTCATTTCCAGTCCTCAGAATCCATAGAAAATTCAAGACTTAATAACTGTATCTTTAACTTCAAACACTTACTCGATCTTACCTCATGTAAACACACATCATGGCTGCTAGATCTATGTATCAGTTATTACATGTACCTTCCCTAGCTTCTCATCACTTCCGTTACTATGGTTGTATTATTGCGCGGTAAATTTTAACTCGTAAAAAGCAACACAATTTTACATCCAAAGTTGTTGAATTATTTTAAACTTAAATCATAAGGAATGACTTTAATTCTTGGCCAAATCATCGAGTATAATCTGGTTTGGGTCAGTTTACGCTTTTTAGCCAGGCTTATTACTCAAAGAGCAATTGCCGGCTTATGTGATCCTGTTCAAGGCAGGATGTTAACCCAATAGTCGCCATTTTGAAGTTACGTGCAAAAATATAGTTCTTACTCTCAACCGCTTTTGAGATAATACAAACTGTAAATAAAACAACAAAAAAAACGAAGTTTTATCTATATTAAATAAACATTTGTAGTAATGACTTTGAAAACTTCATAAGTCAAAGAACATAGTTCATTAGCGTAAGGATTTTTGATAATCAGTGTTACCGTACATTTTCAGATAACTAGGTTATAAGATAATGTTAATTGTGTATTAACCCTTTTACTACCAGAGATTTTGCATTTTTACAGGAACATTGACTAAAAATTTTCGAAAAGAAATTTCGACATTTTCTAGTCACTTCTATATAAAGCAACTTATACATTTTCTGTAAGGTAAAATTCTAAACTATTTAATAACGTATAGTAAAATGACCTCGCATAATTGCCAATACTAACATTTTTTTCATTTATACTTCCCCAAAATACTTTTACAAATTTACAAATAACACTTCCATAACAGAGGTTTTAGTGATACTATTTAAACAAAGCATATTGTCAATTAGTTTAAAATCAATATATTTGGCAAGGGCGTACTGTCGACTGCACGGCGTCCTCAAAAAATGCAAAACGCCGAGGTCGCGTAGGGACTCCTAGAACGCCAGGGGACGGCGATCACTTTGGACATGCACAAAGTACGCGTCGTGTAATCGCGGTCTGATAAGAACGCAGTAGAAACATAGTATGATCGCCGTAGCAGCGCGGTGAAATCAACAACAACGTAGTTGGAGCTCCATACGAACGCCAGGAAGACACACAGGATCGCGGCACGAACTCAGTGAAAGTAGACCGCGCTTCCACGGAGACCTCACAGAGATGTCTCGGAGTCCTTCGAGATGTCACTGCGTTTCTATCGCGTTTTTACGGTGCTTTTAATGACATTTATCGTCTTGTGATATTTTCGACTACGATTACACGGCACAGCACGGAGTTGTCACATCGATCATTGTGCTCCCATGGCGTTCTACAACGTCCGTTGGCGACAACAATGCGCTTTCACGGCGCTGTTAGAGTGTTGTTAGCCAGCTCACAAAACAAGAGCAATGGGATCATATTTGATCAGCAATAATTCCAACATCTTAGTTGCACTAGGAGTATTTAAGTAAAACAAGATTAGAAGACTTTAAGACAAAAATACACCAGAACTTGTTCTGTTGTTTCACTTTAATTTTGTAGAAAACTTTATTTTTTTAACATTCATAATAAAATCAAAGAAAATTTTACAACACATCTGAACCGATGAAATTGAAAAAAAGGAGTTTAATCATAAAATCATAAAATTATTAATGATTTAGTACTACATTATTTAAATAGAACATTTTTAATTATTAAGAATATTTCTTGGCATGATTAGAAGTCTTTTCGTCGTGTAATTTGAATCTTTAAACAAACATGTTTTACATTCCTTCTGATAATGTATCAATGAGTATAGAACGCATTGTGAACGTATTGAGAACGCAGCCAGCGCAGTGAGAACGCCTTGAACGCGAGGTGAAAACTTTTCACGTGCAGTGAAAACTCCGCGGAAGCGCAGTCAATCGCCGATAGATGTCCGTTGAAACGCAGTAGAACGCCGTGAGATCGCCGTGGAATCGTATACGTCGCTGTAGGGACGCCGATACATCTTCACATTCTGAAAATATTACAGAAATTAATGACGTCCATTCTGGGTAATGATTATGTCTAGACGTTGCACAAAATTCCATAACTTAAGACAACAATGCGTTTTCCTTTAGTTATTATCTAGATTTTCATTGGATATATACTTTTTAGATAAATTAAAGATTTAAATTTAGGCTTAGTAACGATATTTCAAGACTGGATTTGATAATTACAATTTTGAAATAAGGTACCCAGCTTATTTTAATAATCAATTTTGCTTCAAATGCAATTTTCCGCATTATTTTAACTTAATTATGTGGCTTCATTACTCCAACTATGTGAAAATTTTAACTGAAATTATTTGTTGCTAAAAATTGCATTTACTCAAATATTTAATGAGACAATTTCAAAGAAATTGGTCAAGACCTGCATTTCTGACAAAAACTTAAAATGGTATTTGAAACAACAAATTGATAATTTGTGAAAACAAATTAACAATTTCTTAAAACAAATTATATTTTGTTATAACAAATTAATAAAAGACACTACTATTGCTTCATCTTACCCACAATGCAATTTTTGCACATATATCACAAGTATATTGAATATATGTCACAAGATTATAGAACATACATCACAAGATTTTGCATTTACATCAGAAGATATGGCACATGCATCACAAGATTATAGAACATACATAACAAGATTAAAAACATGCATTACAAGATTTTAAACATACATCACAAGATTTTGCACATACATCACAAGACATTGCACATACATCACAAGCTTTAGAACATACACCACAAGATTAAAGAGCATACATCAAAAAATTTTGAACATACATCACAAGATATTGCATGTACATCTCGATTTTGAATGTACATCACAAGCTTTAGAATATACATCACAAAAATTTGAACATACAGATCTAGATTTTGAACATATATCATATAAGATTTTGAACATACATCACAATATTTTGAATATACATTACAAGATTATCAAATAAATGAACGTTTTACACGCCATAATCTTTTATGAGAAATTCATGATCAACAATACTGGAAAATGTCACCACATTCTAATTACCAATAAGGTCACAACTGCCATATAGTTCTTATCATAGAAATCATTTTAATATTTTCTTATTTGTAAAATTTGACTAGTTTCTACATTCTCATTTGTAATTTTCAACCATTTTCGCCAATAAATAGGTATAATATGAAGATATTCCACGAACTTTTGGATCAACCCTCTTACTCGATTTTATTATCTTTTTCTTGATATGTTGATTGAAGATATATTTTAACGGTTGTTTAAGAGAAAAAAAAAAACATTTACTGGTAGATTGTCAATTTTAGATATCAAATTTTATCTACACTTCCCATTAATTGATTTTCAAGTAGGAGGATTGAGAAGATAAAACATTGTTATTTTGTAAAGCTATGCACAATGATGCTGTATCAAAAGTGCAACATTGTACTTTGCATTGCTTTGCTTGCTCTAGTCTTCATGAGTGTTACGGGAATCCTTCTACGTATGTTTTTTATTGTTACTTATTATTTGCAGCTTATTTCTTTTTGTTTATATCAGCAAAGTTCCACTTGTAATACTGTATAATGGTGAGCTAAAAACTAGTGAAACCAAAACAAAACGGGCAAGAGAATAAGAATTTATTTGTAATTATCTCTCAAATGATCACTGCCATCAGTATCGATAACATTCCAAGAAATAAGACATTTAGCTAATAACTCTTTTATTTACTTTTTTCCTTAAAATATACAGCATATATATATATAAATACTTTTCATGTAAATGAGCAATTCAAGGATCTTTTCTTAAAATATTTAGCGTCACAGTACAAAGTACAGTTGGTCATCTTAAATTGTGGATTACATTTTCTTGACATTTGCTCACACATGTTACAGACTGCTTCTTCTGAAATAAGAAAAAATAAATTTATTTAATTAAAAATGTGCCTTAAAAAGTATTTTCTTAAGTAGACAAGACAACAAATAGCTTTATATAGCCTTTTGTGTAAGATCTATTTTTGGGATAAATAAATGCATAGTCACAATAAGAAAATTAATGTTTTTATACAAGCAATGAATAATTTTTAAACTTTTTTTTTTAAATTCAAGAAATTTTTCAAGTTTAGTTTTATGTCTTTTTCCAAAATGCTTAAAGTGAGAATATCGATGTTTTTGTGCCCTTTCCACTCAAAAGGTTTTCATTGTTTAACCCCTATTTTTGATGACGTTCTTAACGAAAAAAAATCAAGCTCTGTCGTACGACAGGAAACTAAGGATAAAAGTTCTCTCAAAACTTCTTCTCGCAATGAAATAGCTGAGTGAAAGAATAGTTTGTGTCAAAAATACAGACAGAAACATTTTCACCCACTGACAAGTTTTGAACGCCCCGGATGATGATGGATTTGTTAATAAGTGGTCCGTTTTACAAAAGAACTTGCGACTAATTTAAAGACAAAAATGGAATTCTGCTTAAACATTGTAATTTACAAATTGATAATGATTTCAATTCTTTTTAAAAATATTTTTCTTTGGTTAATGTAGATTCTAAAATATTCAAATCATGATTCCGTGGGTAGGGCGGGTTCACAATAGGAAATCCTAGGTTTTACATTGAAATGTATAACATTTTTTTTAAATCTAAAAAACTGCTTAGCCAGTAAAGCTGAAAATTATGTGGAAGCATACTAGTACTTAAGTAGTGTAACTTTTTCTTTATCCAATCATGATCTCTGGTGTGGGATGGGGTCACAACAGATATTACAAGGGGGGAATCTGGTAAAGAACAAAATGGCCAAAGTTGCGTCCACTGACTTTTGTTGCTTTTTTAAAACGGGCCCCTGGTTCTTTACGTCGTTTAAATTTTGCCAAAGGGGGGAGGCAGCAGATTGTTTTTAAAAACCTTTTATCACTGGAATAAATAGTTTGCAGTTTTCTGTTTTGAATATTGTTAAAATTGTAAAAATTCCGAAAGAAAACATGACTAAAGAGAACAATATTGCATGATTGTATGCAACATATTTTCATTCTTAATGTCCAGGGAAAAGGTAATGACCTTGCCCTGACCTTGACTCTATTATAGAACGGACAAAACTAATCTAACTGATAGCATCAATTCATTCACTTTCTTTCATTAATTTTTAAATACAAGAAATACAGTTTTGTGTCAGAAGAATCCTACCTTAAAGCAATATGATCTGCATTGTTTAAAAATTTTATTTTGCCGCGAAAATTGTTATCTAAATTAAACCTTTATGATCAATTAGACTGAAATAAAGCAGAAGAAAGATTTCTATATACAATCCAATATTCAGTTTTATATACAGCTGTTATTGTTTTTAAAAATACGTATTGTGTTTGTTAACGTTTTTTTCAAGCTCCATGAACTCTTATATGTTTAGACATCATTAAAACTGTGTTCCGAAACGATCCGCGAATATAACAATACCATGGAGTCACAAGATCCGAAAATGGAGAAAATGCATCGTAACTGGAGTGACCTTAACTGCTTGTTTAACTGGTCAAATAGAAAGAACGTAATTTTCTCTTTGTGGTCGATACAAAGCAGATCTGATAAACACCTTTTATGCAAGCATGGTGTCGTATTGTTGTCTTTATCTGCTTTAAATGAATAAAAAATTTCAATGTACAATGTAAATCATTGTAAATGTTGATGCAATCACAGTCAGAAACATTTAATACAGGTTATTAAGATCCAGAAAAGACAATCCATAAACTGTATAACCTCAACCCACACATAAACATTCGTTTAAATCATCACATTAACGTACTCGTTACATCCTGAGATAATACAGATAACAAACAGGTAGGAGGAAATTGAAACCATTGTCAATCTTATGGTCTCTAGGAATATGTATCTCTACTTAACATTAATAAGTTATTATCTGTAAGAAAATTCCTTTTCCGAAGAAAGAGAAAAGTTCATTAATCAGGTGTGTTCGTAGGATATATCTTCATATTTCTTTTTTATTCAATAAAAAATTAGAAACCAATTGCATAATCATACTGTACCTCATGTTTCTTTTATCCAAGCAACAAATATGGTGAATCAAATATTGAAATAATTGAATAGTTGCCTATAAAATTCTTGCTGTTCTAGAAACGCAGGTCTTGACCAATTTCTTTGAAATTGTCTCATTAAATATTTGAGTAAATGCAATTTTTAGCAACAAATAATTTCAGTTAAAAATTTCACATAGTTGGAGTAATGAAGCCACATAATTAAGTTAAAATAATGCGGAAAATTGCATTTGAAGCAAAACTGATTATTAAAATAAGCTGGGTACCTTATTTCAAAATTGTAATTATCAAATCCAGTCTTGAGATATCGTTACTAAGCCTAAATTTAAATCTTTAATTTATCTAAAAAGTATATATCCAATGAAAATCTAGATAATAACTAAAGGAAAACGCATTGTTGTCTTAAGTTATGGAATTTTGTGCAACGTCTAGACATAATCATTACCCAGAATGGACGTCATTTAGAAGACATTTGTTAAAAACAATAGCATCTATCAAAGTGAACTCATGTTGTTGTGTTCCTTGCATTGTCCATAAAATTTTGTGAATAAAATCGAACAGTATATGAAATGTTTATTGTGCATTTTTTATCATTCAATATTCATTACATTATATTTTATACTCTCATGAAATGGTATCATATATTCTGGGACACCCTGTATGTTCTAGCAAAATACATGTATGTAAGATTATTGTTTTGATAATTATCGAAGTTTCAAAATTTTACGGCTATAATGTGTTCCAAGTATTTGAACATTCATAGAGGTAATGATGAATTTATAATTGGTACAAGTCCAATAATAATAATTTTCAAAGTCAATATTGGAGCTGCATAACATACTACAAAAACAAGAAAGGTCAGTAATTGAGAAATAATTATCGCGGTATGTAATTACTAACTGTACTTTCCATAAGTACTATGTGGAAAATTATTTATATACCGTGTGAAGGTGTTTGGGCTCTTTTGAGGAATGACGAATGGTGAGGAATAACGTTTTTTGATTTCACTTTTGAGATGAAATTTTTTTATCACCTCTTTTTCTTTCATTTGTTAAATATTCGAATGTCGTTTCATTATTCGATCGTCAGTCCTTTCGACTGATAGTCGGTCGAAAATCGAGTATTCGTTGACGTCCCTAGTTTGAATATATGTTTTATCCAAGATATTTCATGTCAGAATGTGATATTTGGAATTTATACAAATACTCATAATACAGCTCTGAATTATTGCTAGCAAAAAACCATGTTTATACCGTTAGAAAGACACAAGAGAATAGTCAATGAAATTTGAATTTTATGGGTTTTAGAAAAATTTTAAAGGAAAAATTATATGTTCAAAAATTTCTTTATTGTACTAAGGGAAAATTAGAAGATTTCAACAGGGAATGGCAAGAATTATTGAATAATCTGGAAAACTGATCCATGTGTATTTTTATTTCTTTTTATAAGTTTGAGCTCAAACCATTTTCAGTTATTATTTAAGATAATTTAAAGTCTATAACTTTTAGAAATATTGATTATATATTTTCACTGCAATGTTATATGTATGTATTTAATCTTAATTTGTAAATTGTAAAGGCCAAAAAAAAATTTACTAATTTGATATAAAAAAAATTACGAATTTGTTAAATCAAATTAATAGTTTGATATAACAAATAACTAATTTGATACTTCAATTTACTAATTGGATATATCAAATAATTAATTTGAAAATAGTAAATAATTAATTTGATATATATTGTCAGTTTGTTTTAATATATTATCAACCTTTCTCGGAAAACGAAAAAAAAAAGACAAGAACAAAACGTTAATACAATATTTTTGAGTTGGTAGCACTTGGTAAAATTAAATGTTAAATAGTTTGTAATATTATCTATATATACGTAATTTTTAGAATAAAAAAAAATGTCTGCTGGTAAAGCTGACGATCTTCCCACTAAAACATTATTATTGCTATATCGACAATTTATTATTTTTCACAAATCCGACTTATTCTTAGATTTCTGATTTGATTTGACTTTTGTAGATCTGTTTACATTACAATTTTTGTCAAAAATGGTAATTTGTTATGACAAATTACTAATTCGTTTTATCAAATAAATACTTCCGGTCACGGTAGCCTAGTGTTCGATCGCTTCGTGATCGGGAGGCCTGAGTTAGATTCTCGTTCGCGGCGCCGCATCACGTAAACGTAGGTAGTAACTGTTACTTCGCCAAGCGCTCTGCACTGGAAGTGTAGGTCACGGGACCTTCTGATATGACTTTAAAAACGCAGGTCCTGTATCACGGTAGGCGTTGGCACAGAAATCTCACTGCTCAAGGGCCCTAAGTGCTGAGTATAGGTCTAAATTTGAAGCCCTTCACCGGCATACGGTGACGTCTCCATATGAGTGAAAAATTATCGACATGGACGTTCAACAGCATACAAACAATCAAATTAATACTTTGTTACATGAAATTATGGATTTGTTATATCAAATTAATTATTTACTATTTTCAAATTAATTATTTGATATATCCAATTAGTAAATTGAAGTATCAAATTAGTTATTTGTTATATCAAACTATTAATTTGATTTAACAAATTCGTAATTTTTTTTATATCAAATTAGTAAATTTTTTTTTTGGCCCTTACAATTTACAAATTAAGATTAAATACATACATATAACATTGCAGTGAAAATATATAATCAATATTTCTAAAAGTTATAGACTTTAAATTATCTTAAATAATAACTGAAAATGGTTTGGGCTCAAACTTATAAAAAGAAAAAAAAATACACATAGATCAGTTTTCCAGATTATTCAATAATTCTTGCCATTCCCTGTAGAAATCTTCTAATTTTCCCTTAGTACAATAAAGAAATTTTTGAACATATAATTTTTCCTTTAAATTTTTTCTAAAAACCATAAAATTCAAATTACATTGACTATTCTCTTGTGTCTTTCTAACGGTATAAACATGGTTTTTTGCTAGCAATAATTCAGAGCTGTATTATGAGTATTTGTATAAATTCAAAATATATCATTCTGACATGAAATATCTTGGATAAAACATATATTCAAACTAGGGACGTCAACGAATACTCGATTTTCGACCGACTATCAGTCGAAAGGACTGACGATCGAATAATGAAACGACATTCGAATATTTAATAAATGAAAGAAAAAGAGGTGATAAAAAAAATTTCATCTCAAAAGTGAAATAAAAAAACGTTATTCCTCACCATTCGTCATTCCTCAAAAGAGCCCAAACACCTTCACACGGTATATAAATAATTTTCCACATAGTACTTATGGAAAGTACAGTTAGTAATTACATACCGCGATAATTATTTCTCAATTACTGACCTTTCTTGTTTTTGTAGTATGTTATGCAGCTCCAATATTGACTTTGAAAATTATTATTATTGGACTTGTACCAATTATAAATTCATCATTACCTCTATGAATGTTCAAATACTTGGAACACATTATAGCCGTAAAATTTTGAAACTTCGATAATTATCAAAACAATAATTTTACATACATGTATTATGCTAGAACATACAGGGTGTCCCAGAATATATGATACCATTTCATGAGAGTATAAAATATAATGTAATGAATATTGAATGATAAAAAATGCACAATAAACATTTCATATACTGTTCGATTTTATTCACAAAATTTTATGGACAATGCAAGGAACACAACAACATGAGTTCACTTTGATAGATGCTATTGTTTTTAACAAATGTCTTCTAAATGACGTCCATTCTGGGTAATGATTATGTCTAGACGTTGCACAAAATTCCATAACTTAAGACAACAATGCGTTTTCCTTTAGTTATTATCTAGATTTTCATTGGATATATACTTTTTAGATAAATTAAAGATTTAAATTTAGGCTTAGTAACGATATCTCAAGACTGGATTTGATAATTACAATTTTGAAATAAGGTACCCAGCTTATTTTAATAATCAGTTTTGCTTCAAATGCAATTTTCCGCATTATTTTAACTTAATTATGTGGCTTCATTACTCCAACTATGTGAAATTTTTAACTGAAATTATTTGTTGCTAAAAATTGCATTTACTCAAATATTTAATGAGACAATTTCAAAGAAATTGGTCAAGACCTGCGTTTCTGACAAAAACTTAAAATGGTATTTGAAACAACAAATTGATAATTCGTGAGAACAAATTAACAATTTCTTAAAACAAATTATATTTTGTTATAACAAATTAATAAAAGACACTACTATTGCTTCATCTTACCCACAATGCAATTTTTGCACATACATCACAAGTATATTGAATATATGTCACAAGATTATAGAACATACATCACAAGATTTTGCATTTACATCAGAAGATATATCACATGCATCACAAGATTATAGAACATACATAACAAGATTAAAAACATGCATTACAAGATTTTGCACATACATCACAAGATTTTGCACATACATCACAAGACATTGCACATACATCACAAGCTTTAGAACATACACCACAAGATTAAAGAGCATACATCAAAAAATTTTGAACATACATCACAAGATATTGCATGTACATCTCGATTTTGAATGTACATCACAAGCTTTAGAATATACATCACAAGAATTTGAACATACAGATCTAGATTTTGAACATATATCATATAAGATTTTGATCATACATCACAATATTTAGAATATACATTACAAAATTATCAAATAAATGAACGTTTTACACGCCATAATCTTTTATGAGAAATTCATGATCAACAATACTGGAAAATGTCACCACATTCCAATTACCAATAAGGTCACAACTGCCATATAGTTCTTATCATAGAAATCATTTTAATATTTTCTTATTTGTAAAATTTGACTAGTTTCTACATTCTCATTTGTAATTTTCAACCATTTTCGCCAATAAATACTAGTAGGTATAATATGAAGATATTCCACGAACTTTTGGATCAACCCTCTTACTCGATTTTATTATCTTTTTCTTGATATGTTGATTGAAGATATATTTTAACGGTTGTTTAAGAGAAAAAAAAACATTTACTGGTAGATTGTCAATTTTAGATATCAAATTTTATCTACACTTCCCATTAATTGATTTTCAAGTAGGAGGATTGAGAAGATAAAACATTGTTATTTTGTAAAGCTATGCACAATGATGCTGTATCAAAAGTGCAACATTGTACTTTGCATTGCCTTGCTTGCTCTAGTCTTCATGAGTGTTACGGGAATCCTTCTACGTATGTTTTTTATTGTTACTTATTATTTGCAGCTTATTTCTTTTTGTTTATATCAGCAAAGTTCCACTTGTAATACTGTATACAGGTATAAGCAGACATTTCTGCGATGATTTAATTTTGGCATTATTAGCGAGGATGCCATTATCGCTTTAAAATTAATTGCGCTTTATTTGTAGTAGCTTCTTTAGTGAGCTTTTTAAAATTGTTAAAATTACATCTCCCTAAAAATTAAATAACAATTTTAAAGGACACATTGCTAAATTTGTGTCTCGCAAAAATTTCCCCTTATACGGTGACTTGAAAATGTCATGTTTTGTTCCACTTGTAATACTGTATACTGGTATAAGCAGACATTTCTGCGATGATTTAATTTGGCATTATTAGCGAGGATGCCATTATCGCTTTAAAATTAATTGCGCTTTATTTGTAGTAGCTTCTTTAGTGAGCTTTTTAAAATTGTTAAAATTACATCTCCCTAAAAATTAAATAACAATTTTAAAGGACACATTGCTAAATTTGTGTCTCGCAAAAATTTCCCCTTATACGGTGACTTGAAAATGTCATGTTTTCTTTCGGAATTTTTACAATTCTTCTCATACTTTTCAATATTTTTTCAATATGAATGGGTCTTCGCTCCATTTTTTTTAAAAGATAATCCTTAAAGTTTGCAATAAAATATACATTTCTTTGTTTACAAAACCATGAAACAATGACCCACTATAGCTTAAAAGTACACTTTTAAGATATCGCATTCGCATTTTTCCGAGAAAAACTCCAATTCCATTAAAGGTGCATAGACACAGATTTGAAGTTAATATTTCGGTATTATATTACGACTTATACATTTTGATTGCATTTAACACAAAAATATATTAAAAATCTTATTTCATATAAAGGTTATTAAAAATTCAAATCTTTGGACGGGTTTAATTGACACATCCTTGCACTTTCACAAATTATAATTTTATTCCTTATACTTAGGAAAAGTGGCAATCTTGTTGTCGGTACTATTTCTCTTTTCTACTAATGTTTTAATTCCACATATATACACATGTATAAGACGTATGGTCACGGTGACGGGTTGGTGCACACTGACCTAAAAGGCCTACTGTTTACGTAGATTTTACGTCAAACCTGTACTTGTCCATCGGATTCTCCATACAAAAATTAAAGACTAATCGTAAGTCAAAAATAAATGAAAATAATGATAATAAAAGTATAAATAAAAAACATGACCGAATGAGTAAATAAAAGTTTTGACAAATACTTGTAACTTACACAGCTGTTACACATTATAATTGCATTCAAACTGCAGTGAGAGCCACACATCGAACGCTACAAAAAGGGACATATTTTGGAGACAGTACAAGTTTGATGGATCCGACTGTTAATACAAATAAGCATAAAACCATCAGAATAAAGTATCCAAATTCTTTACGAAACACACAAATAGTACTTTCACGCCCTTCCGACATTTTGAAAAGTCAACTGACAATCCAGTTTTCTAATCAAAGTACTGAAAGTGTTGAAAGCCAGGCTTAAAGGTCACAAGCTACATTGCTATGTTTTCAAATTCATGTAAAGCAGGAGAATCATAATATTTCAGACAATAATATGTAAAATTGTGTAGAACTTTACAATATGTATGCAGGAGGAGTAAATCTTTCAGGCAGGGTTACTGGCTTTAGTATAGAAATTTGCCAGAAATTTTGAACAGGTATTCAAGTACTAAACATGTTTAATTCTGGATTGTTTAACCCACCGAGGCAGCCTTCCTTTTTGGAATTTATCCAATCAA
>PRKT01001430.1:0-68210 GCA_003671525.1 Saccostrea glomerata
GGAATTGTACATACATACTACATATATTAGTCGGAATGAAATCTAAATCATCAGGCTTGTCTAGCTGTCAAGGTCATGTTTAATTAAGATCTTCGACCTTTTAAGTGCATGATTTTGGGAGAAAAAAAAAACAAAGTTTTCTTTTTGTATAGTAAATGGCCCATCTTTTTTTTTCTGTGTTCTGTTGCATTTTTCAGGAAGGGGGGAGGGGTTGGATTTATTTTAATTATATAGCACACATTATGTCATGAAATTCACAAGTCAAATTATAATGTATGTATAAGACAGCTACACAGATTTAATATTTATTGCTGCTAAAACTTACTTCAAAAAGTGTCAATAACAAAAGATTATAAAGATTGACAAGTTTAAATATGATACAATTCTATATCCCTGGAAAAAAGTATAAGGAAAAATAATTAAAGGGAAAGGTTGATTTGGATGTGTTGGTCAGATTAAATTAAACATATAATTTTTTTTATTGTAAACCCACTTAGCCCAGTATGTGTTTTGGATCATCACAATATAAAATCAGACCTTCAGTATTAAAAAAAAATTTGTATTTAGTAAATTGGAATTTTTATGAATTTAAAGTATAGACAAAACAAGCAAATTCAAAGAATTGTGGTCCCCCGCTTTCGGTGTCATTTTGGGTGATATGTCTTTTTTATTATGACATTTTGTGTCTAAATATAAATGCCCTATCATGTCATCTATCAATAAATTATCTGTGAACTCCAAGGTCAAGGTCAAAGGGTTAACGTTCTTTGTAAGTTTGTATCCAATGAGAAGTCTTCTCAAAAGAATTACTTATATGAAGTATGAAAGCCCTAGCCCTTACCATTCAAAAGTAATGATCAAAATGTTTTCTCATAATTACAAAAAATCTCCAAGTTCAAGGTCAAAAGTTCAAGGTTGTTGGTATCAAATAAAAGGTCTTGCCACAAAGAATACATGTGTGAAATATAAAAGTCCTGTTATCTACTGTTTAAAAGTTGTGGCCAAAGTCAGAGTTTTTTAAAAGAAGGTCAAACTCAAATGTCAGGGTTATAAGGGCCAAGGTTGTTGGTGTTCAATGAAAAGTCTTCTCACAAGAATTATTTATATGAAGTATGAAAGCCATAGCCATTACCATTCAGAAGTTATGGTCAAGGTTAAAGTTTTTTCATAAGTAGGGAAATCTGTTTGGGGTAAAACTTACTCTGAGTCTTGAGAAACAGTTCTGCTCTGTTTGGTTACAACAGACACGTTCTACTTGAGTGGGCATTTCCCTGCAATGAGAACAGCAACACCAGTCAGGCTGCCCTTGCATGTGAGCAGGGGGTGGATGGTGTTCACAACATGAGTAATAATACTTCTATAAAAGTTACGATGACGGCTAGCTAATTATCTTTCGCCGCCGAATGTGACGTCGCAATCGTCATTGATGACGAAGGCGCTTCGGAGTCCGAAGATACCCGAAGTGGAAGGCAAAATGGATTCCTGCACGCAAGTTGTAAGTATACTTTGAGCATATCATAAGCACAGTTAATGAAAAGGATATTTTAAATCTACAAAACTTCATGAGAAAAAATTTTTTAACACTATGCAATTCATGAAAATTAAGTTTATAATGTGAAAACTTCATAAATTAAAAGAATATGTGCGTTGGGGCCCACGAAGGGGGTTTACGGGAATACGTTGATTGATGTAATGTAACATGCTTGCTTCGGTAAACCCCTTCAGAGTTTATCTGTGCGTATTTTCATTATCTGTAAACAATAAGTATATAATTAATACTTATAGGTCAAGTCATTATCACGAATAAAACCTAAAATTAAAAGTTAGGCCCTACTGACTTATCGCGAACATATCATGCTAACGTCGATTACCGCATATCAGATCCGAAAAAAATGTTGAGTGTAATATAGGCCCTATTTATCATTGCCATTTGTCATAGTGTTTTATTTTTAATTTTCCGCTACTTTAAAATGGAGAGAAGCACACTGTCACTTGTGCAATCACTGGCCGCGGCCGCAGGGACATTGCTGTAAAAGGTCTAACGTTAGACTCGAAATTTCAACCCAGGAGATGATTAAATACCGTAAATCTGGAAATTTTTACGTCGATTTTATTTTGCGAATTCGGGTCTAAATGCTGTTGATTCATTTTTACGTTTCAAAATTTTGCGAATGACTACTGCTTTGTTAATATTTTCTTATTGGTGATTAATTTTTAAGAAAAATATTTTTGCGAATGCAATGCACTCGCAAATTTGCTAAAAATTTATGTACAGCAAAAGTTTCCAGATTTACGGTAATCGATTGCACTTTCTGACTGAAGATCACTTATACTATATATGTCATAATACTAAATAAAATATATGCTATTATATTTCATGAAAAAGTTGTCTTTTTTTTTTTTTTTTTAATTTTTGTGTGCTTTCACAATCAGACCACACGCATGTTCAACTATAACAGTGTATAACTGCTCATCATACATGTTTAGGAAAATAAAAAAAATAATTTAGATGTGCCTGTACTGTGTAATCAAAAAGTTTTGCTTTCCTAGGGTCCTGATACCGATTCAAGCTCTGATGAGCTTCCACCTGTTAGAGGTGGAAGATTTGCAAGGGGACGTGGCCGTCATGCCAGAGGCAGAGTGAGATCGGGTCGTGCCAGGGGCAAGGGGCAGGGTGTTCGACGCGGCAGAAGGCAGCCTACAGTAGATAAGAGAGATGTGGTTGCTGCAAGAAATGATCAGTTACAAGTAGGTCAAGTCAAATATTTTCAATACACTTACAAGTAGAAATATGTCAGTTAATTTGGTGTTAGAAATATGATCATGAATTATGCGTACCAGATCGATGTTTGTGGATGTATCATGTTTCAATGTCTGTTTCTCAGGCACGCATTCATAATATGCCAGAAGATCACTTAAGAGATCTTATGTACCAACTCTGCCAGAGGAACCCAAGTTTGGTTTTTGATGTCCTGGAGGAGAGTAGCAAGGCCCAAAGGGGTGAACACCATCCACCCCCTGCTCACATGCAAGGACAGCCTGACTGGTGCACCTGTTCTCATTGCAGGGAAATGCCAACACAACTAGAGCGTGTCTGTTGTAATCAAACGGAGCAGAATTGTTTCTCAAGACTCAGAGCAAGTTTTTTTTCAAACATTTCCTTTTAATTGTTTTCTTGAATTCTCCAGCAAAATTACAATATTCAATCTTTATCTTTTCTTATTGACACTTTTTATAAGTAAGTTTTAGCAGCAATAAATTTTAAATATATATGTGTACTTGTAGCTGTCTTATGTATATACAGTATACTTACACTTGTGAATTGTTAGATAATTAAAATAAATCTACCTCCCCCTACTCGAATAATGCAACAGGAAAGTGAAAAAAAAAGATGGTCCTGTTTGCTAAACATATAGAATTTTTTTTTTTACAATAACGTATATTTTTAAAAAAGGTCAATGATCTTAATTAATCATCACATTGACAGACAAGCCTGATGATTAAATTTTCATTCTGACCAATATATGTAATATGTACAGTTCTAATTAAATTCTCTTTCTCTTTCAGGATTTTGATATAGTAGTTCTTGATGAACTAATTTTACATGTTGCCCGGGCCTACAGGCAAGAAGTCTTTGCCATTCAAGATGATGATGACTAAACAGAGCCAATCGTCATGCTGGGTACAGACAGTACACTTTGTGGCAGCATGGACATCTAGGAGCTGGGAACCGCAGACCTATCCCAAGCTGCTGTGTTTGGAAAATAAGAGACAAGTATCCAAATGCTTTTGGACAGTACAGAGGTTATGTACCTGGCAGACTTGGATAAATAATTTAAATTCAACAAATTTATTGTAATCGATTGAGCTTTTGTTTATTTGTTAGAGATGAATATAAAAAAATTAACAATTTAAATTTATTGTTTTTGTTAGAAAACACGTACAGGGACATTTAGTAATATAGCAATTAACAATCCAGTGAAAGAATTTAAGATGGTAGCTGATAACTGTCTGACATAAATGATGTAAACATTGGTGTGAAGGATTACACTTTAAAATACAACAGCAGAACTGAATATAAAATAAAGAAATTTTCCGGATTTGTTATTTTTTTGACTGAGATGGACCCCCCCCCCCCCTGGAAAAAATTTCTGGATCTGCACCTGAAAACCCATTGAGATGTTACAACTGTGTGATACAAAAACGATATTACATGAGCTATATCAACAGGATAACGGGTTTAACATATGGGATAAAAGGAGCTAGATTATATCCAGAGTCACCAGACAACATCAAAATTTTGTTTACATCAGGACAGGTCTTTTGATATATTGAAGCCTTTTACTTGTATTTTGTTCCAATGCATATTGACATACATATAATGCAAATTCAGCATTAAATAACACCCCTGAGATATTGAATGCTGAAATTCTCTTAACTTTTGGTGTTTTTTTTAACTATAAACTATTAATTAGCTCAAGTTATATAAATAATGATTATACTGTGCTTAAATAAATGTTTCCAATTAACCTGTTAATGAACATGATCCAAAATATGTCAAGAGTCTGAATTGTCATTAAGGGTCCACTGGCTAAAGGTATTAAATGGCAATTAATACAACAATAATTTAATATCTACAATTTCTTTTTTAAAAAAAAGTAACAAGAATTAAAAGTGGATTCAAGGGTACAATAATAAATTTGCTATGAGACACTTAAGTTTTTTGATGGAAGGGTTACCTAGTGCTGAATTCGGAAGAAATATCTGATACAGGGCAAGCAAACTGATGAATGGGAGTTTTATAGGAAGGTCCAGGCGTTGAAGTCTGCACATGTTTAACCTCTGGTGTTGAGAGACCAGCTTGCACTCCAATCACTGGAGTTCTCTGAATTTCTTTAACCTGATTTTGGATTGGTGGTTGGGTTGCAAAATACCTGAAAAATTATAATTTTTCATTTTATAAGACACTTGATTCATATTAAATTTAATTACATGAAAATATTTTATACAACTATAAATTCAAGAAGGTTATTTCTAAATTATAAGATCATAGAACCATATTTATTTTGTCAAATAATGTCTGCTTATATAAGCTTAATAGTATTAGTTAATTAATATAGCAAATCTTAACAGGCTGAAAGACAGATCAATACTAAGCATGAGTACCGCAAGCTTTCTAACTATATAGTATACAAAATTATACATATTATACATGTACGATATATGGTCATTCGATTCATATATCATCATACAGCTCTCAACAATTATATTAATTGATACCTTTTCATATTCCTGCTTGCTAACCTTCATAGAAAATATAAAAAGAATATCATCAGACCTCTAACAAAAGTTATGTAGATTTTGTAGGTATAGGACTGTCACGTGTACCCGAAATGAGATTTGACCCAGAAAAATTTATTCGGGTCAATATGTTACTCGTAGATCAATTGAGCAAGTGAAAATGAGTCAATAAACCAACAGAATTACACAATATCACTACTTCAGAAAAAAACTGAGGAAATTCGGATTAAAAGTTGGCGATGTTTTTGAACATATGAATTAGACGTCCCAAAATTTAAAAAATTGCTTTAACACAAAAACATTATACGGCTAGTTCATCATATGAGTTAATAAGTAAAAAAAAATCATTTGTTTCACGAAAGATAAAAACGTCTCTAATATGTCCATGGGTGCCCCCTCAAGGGGCCCCCCAAAATAATTTTGTTGGTTATGTCGTTGCAATGAAGTTAAAAATGTATATGAAGCCACCAATTACTGACGAATTTATAAACTTTACCTGTTTTATTGACTCTGGGCTAAATTCATTTCAATTCAAACTATTTTTGTTTAGTTTGGAATTGGCTTTCTTCTTATTGCGTTTCCTGGCCGAATCAGTCAGCTTACGCTTGGGCCCTGGTTTTGACTTCTCTGCCGCCGACATCTTTTTCAATATTATGCACTATACGCATGCGTATTAATTTTTCCGAATGAGTTCACATCCGAGGTCATATGCATATAATTTACATTACTGTCTGGGAAGCAAGAATTACCGATGTACGATAGAAATGTATTTTCTTTTAAAACGATTTCTTAACTACTCTTGTAAGACGTATTATTTGCATTTTAATAATTATTTAACATTGATATCAGTTAAAATTTTAATAAAAACAAATTGTTTAAATTGAGATTTATTATCACTTTAAAGAAATATTGTGGATAAATTTACATAATGTTGTGGATTCAGAGATACTTTTATGAGTATTTTTGATTACTTAACTGCTAATTTTAATATGTTTACGGTATGACCGTTGGGGCGAGCGCAGCAAGACATCGGCATTATCATACATACTACGGCATATACTGTACATCAGATGTGTGTAAAGTTACAAAAGTATGATCTAAATCATGAAATCACCTTTGTTTGCTACATATTCACAGAGAATGATTGTCAATTTATACTTACTTCTAACTTTTTTAAAATGCTTTGTTAACCACATTTCTTGATGGTACGTGTGACGTCATTGGCTCCAACAGATGAAAAAACAGGTGGGGTACGTGAGATGGTGATTAGTAAGTGATACAGTGATAGAGATGATATCTTTAAAAAAGTGATAATAAATCTCAATTTAAGCATATTTTAATATGCCCTAAAACCATCTTATTATTTACAAAACCATGTAAAACAATAAATTAATGAATTTCTAGTGGGTAATGGATCACATGAGTAAGAATACTTCTATAAAAGTTACGATGACGGCTAGCTAATTATCTTTCGCCGCCGAATGTGACGTCGCAATCGTCATTGATGACGAAGGCGCTTCCGAGTCCGAAGATACCCGAAGTGGAAGGCAAAATGGATTCCTGCACGCATACTTTGAGCATATCATAAGCACAGTTAATGAAAAGGATATTTTAAATCTACAAAACTTCATGAGAAAAAAATTTTTAACACTATGCAATTCATGAAAATTAAGTTTATAATGTGAAAACTTCATAAATTAAAAGAATATGTGCGTTGGGGCCCACGAAGGGGGTTTACGGGAATACGTTGATTGATGTAATGTAACATGCTTGCTTCGGTTAACCCCTTCAGAGTTTATCTGTACGTATTTTCATTATCTGTAAACAATAAGTATATAATTAATACTTAAAGGTCAAGTCATTTTCACGAATAAAACCTAAAATTAAAAGTTAGGCCCTACTGACTTATCGCGAACATATCATGCTAGCGTCGATTACCGCATATCAGATCCGAAAAAAATGTTGAGTGTAATATAGGCCCTATTTATCATTGCCATTTGTCATAGTGTTTTATTTTTAATTTTCCGCTACTTTAAAATGGAGAGAAGCACACTGTCACTTGTGCAATCACTGGCCGCGGCCGCAGGGACATTGCTGTAAAAGGCCTAACGTTAGACTCGAAATTTCAACCCAGGAGATGATTAAATACCGGTAATCGATTGCACTTTCTGACTGAAAATCACTTATACTATATGTCATAATACTAGATAAAATATATGCTATTATATTTCATGAAAAAGTTGTCTTTTTAAAATTTTTGTGTGCTTTCACAATCAGACCACACGCATGTTCAACTATAACAGTGTATAACTGCTCATCATACATGTTTAGGAAAATAAAAAAAATAATTTAGATGTGCCTGTACTGTGTAATCAAAAAGTTTTGCTTTCCTAGGGTCCTGATACCGATTCAAGCTCTGATGAGCTTCCACCTGTTAGAGGTGGAAGATTTGCAAGGGGACGTGGCCGTCATGCCAGAGGCAGAGTGAGATCGGGTCGTGCCAGGGGCAGGGGGCAGGGTGTTCGACGCGGCAGAAGGCAGCCTACAGTAGATAGGAGAGATGTGGTTGCTGCAAGAAATGATCAGTTACAAGTAGGTCAAGTCAAATATTTTCAATACACTTACAAGTAGAAATATGTCAGTTAATTTGGTGTTAGAAATATGATCATGAATTATGTGTCATGTTTCAATGTCTGTTTCTCAGGCACGCATTCATAATATGCCAGAAGATCACTTAAGAGATCATATGTACCAACTCTGCCAGAGGAACCCAAGTTTGGTTTTTGATGTCCTGGAGGAGAGTTGCAAGGCCCAAAGGGGTGAACACCATCCACCCCCTGCTCACATGCAAGGACAGCCTGACTGGTGCACCTGTTCTCATTGCAGGGAAATGCCAACACAACTAGAGCGTGTCTGTTGTAATCAAACGGAGCAGAATTGTTTCTCAAGACTCAGAGCAAGTTTTTTTTCAAACATTTCCTTTTAATTGTTTTCTTGAATTCTCCAGCAAAATTACAATATTTAGTCTTTATCTTTTCTTATTGACACTTTTTATAAGTAAGTTTTAGCAGCAATAAATTTTAAATATATATGTGTACTTGTAGCTGTCTTATGTATATACAGTATACTTACACTTGTGAATTGTTAGATAATTAAAATAAATCTACCTCCCCCTTCTCGAATAATGCAACAGGAAAGTGAAAAAAAAAGATGGTCCTGTTTGCTAAACATATAGAATTTTTTTTTTTTTTTTTTAAATAACGTATATTTTTAAAAAAGGTCAATGATCTTAATTAATCATGACATTGACAGACAAGCCTGATGATTAAATTTTCATTCTGACCAATATATGTAATATGTACAGTTCTAATTAAATTCTCTTTCTCTTTCAGGATTTTGATATAGTAGTTCTTGATGAACTAATTTTACATGTTGCCCGGGCCTACAGGCAAGAAGTCTTTGCCATTCAAGATGATGATGACTACAACAGAGCCAATCGTCATGCTGGGTAGAGACAGTACACTTTGTGGCAGCATGGACATCTAGGAGCTGGGAACCGCAGACCTATCCCAAGCTGCTGTGTTTGGAAAATTAGAGACAAGTATCCAAATGCTTTTGGACAGTACAGAGGTTATGTACCTGGCAGACTTGGATAAATAATTTAAATTCAACAAATTTATTGTAATCGATTGAGCTTTTGTTTATTTGTTAGAGATGAATATAAAAAAATTAACAATTTAAATTTATTGTTTTTGTTAGAAAACACGTACAGGGACATTTAGTAATATAGCAATTAACAATCAAGTGAAAGAATTTAAGATGGTAGCTGATAACTGTCTGACATAAATGATGTAAACATTGGTGTGAAGGATTACACTTTAAAATACAACAGCAGAACTGAATATAAAATATATAATTATATACCAAATGTTTGCAATCCTTAGTATAGTTGCACGGCTGTCATGTAATTTACCAGCATACAGAATTATTATTTATATACACATACAACATATTTTAATGATCGAAAATACCTCACCAGTAAATGCAAAGCACATTTAGAATGAACTTTTTACAGTATACACTTCATATATGTGTATTACATATAGTCAAAGAATTTTGAAGAATGACAATAACTAGTTAGAAAATGATTAACAATCCTGTAAATTCATATTCATGATTTTTTATTATACCCTACTGAGAAGGGAAAGGAGTATACTGTCTTTACTTGTGTGTCTGTCTGTGTGTACGTGAACAATTTTTAACAGCAGTTTTCCCAACACAATATTGCAGATGCTTGAAATTTTACCAAACTCTTTCTGTTGGCAAGTCATATGGTGGGATTTAATTTTTGCATGAATTAATGTCAACATAAGACGGTTTATTCAAATCAGAGTGTTTAAGTATAATAAGTACTACTAGTGAGCATAATTGCTCAAAACTTCTTGTTCTCCATGAAAGTCAAAAGCCTAATGGATCTAACTAGTCATCCTAAGAACAATCTAGAGTCTTATTTGGATTGATCAACAAATCTAGATTTCCGTTTCAGAACAAGTTCACAAGTTGTAGGTGGAGGAATCGGTGCCAAGGTCTTGGAAATTCTTCGAGGATCATCTGCTGATAAAACAACATTTTGAGACATTCCAACAGCATCGTCCAATCGCTTTGTGATTATTTTATGAATCAAAGTCGGAATGTAGGGGTAGTTTTTTTCAATTTTCACTTCGTGTACGGACCAGACACCGCTTTTTTTTATTGAAGGATCTTTGATACCTATGAGGAAAATAAATAAATATATTGTAAACTTAGCTTACAAGGATTAATAAGGGAAATTAAA
Organism: Saccostrea glomerata; assembly: GCA_003671525.1. Classification (NCBI taxonomy): domain Eukaryota; kingdom Metazoa; phylum Mollusca; class Bivalvia; order Ostreida; family Ostreidae; genus Saccostrea; species Saccostrea glomerata. The sequence goes on from PRKT01001430.1 coordinate 10,136, forward strand.
TTAAAGCTTTATTCGGTCAATGTCCTTATGAAGCCTTGTGTATGTATTCAGAAGCTCTAGAATTAAGATTGTGATGTCATGTATATTGCTATGTTTACACAATGGCGTTTTAGTTTCCTCTGCAGTGACATGTCAAAACTGAGTTGAAAGTAGTTTATTTTGGCATGGAAGACAGAAGTAAATATATTTTGCAGGATAAACAAAATACATGGTCATTGTCTCTAAATATAAGCTATATTTGGACGAAAATGTGATGGACAGCTCAGCAAGCCTTTCTCTCTAACTGGTTTTCTTAACCTTGCCCAAATATCGCTTATAATTCAAGACAATAACCATGTATTTTATATTTGATTATTTATAATTCTTGCAAGAAACTGGTACATTTATTAAACTTAAATGTATTTGTGTACACATGTGTATAGTGAAATTTAAGAATTCAAATACATATTTCAACAAGAGGCCCATTGGGCCACATTGCTCACCTGAATAGCTTCGACCTTGTAGTTCTTTACCAGATTTATCCTTTGTAATACCTTTTATGACCCATCCTACCCATAGGGGTCAAAATTAGGACAATTTAAAATCGACACTACCCCAAGATGCTTTCGCATATATTTCAGCTTTTCTGGCCCATTAATTCCCATGAAGAAGATTTTTTATAGATTTCTCCTATATATTTCTATGTAAAACTTGGGTTCCCTATTGTGGCCCCGCCCTACCCAGGGTGGTAACGATTTAAACAGTTTAGAATCTACACTACCCCAGGATGTTTCCACACAAGTTTCAGCTTTTCTGACCCAGTAGTTATTGAGAAGATTTGTAAAGATTTTTCCTTTACATGTATAATTTTTTTACCTTATACTTAATTATTTTTTTTGTTTCCAGGGATATTGAATTGTATTATATTCAAACTTATAGATACTTTGTCTATATATTTCTATGTAAACTATGAATCCCTATTGTGGCCCTACCCAACCCCAAGGGTCATGATTTAAATAATTTAGAATCTACACTACCCAAGAATGCTTCGACGTAAGTCTCAGCTTTTCTGGACCAATGTTTTAGATTGATTGATTGTATGTTGTTTAACGTCCCTCTCGAGAATTTTTCACTCATATGGAGACGTCACCACTTGCCGGTGGAGGGCTACAAATTTTGTCCTATGCTCGGCACTTAGGGCCTTTGAGCAGTGAGGGATCTTTTTCGTGCCAGCACCTACTGCGACACGGGGGCTCGGTTTATACGGTCTCATCCGAAGGACCAGTCTCCACGTCCCACAGTGGGATTCGAACCCGGGACGTAAGGATTGACTACTTACTTCGCGACTCTAGAGCTAACGCTCTAACCACTGCGCCATGCAGGCGACCAATGTTTCTAGAGAAGATTTTTTAATGACCCCACCCTATATTTGTCTTTTCCTGATTATCTCCGCTTGTGAGGGGACTTGGCCCTTCATTTAAATATTCAAACTTCCCTTCACTTAAGGATGCTTTGTACCAAGTTTGGTCAAAATTGGCCCAGTGGTTCTTTAGAAGATGTTGAAAATGTGAAAAGTTTTTCAGACAGACGGATGGAAGGAAGGACAAACGACAAAATGTGATCAGAAAAGCTCACTTGAGCCTTCAGCTCAGGTGAGCTAAAACAGTTACCTTATAGAATCATCCTTGTTTTTCTTTGTTTCCCTCTCACAGTGACCATTGTGGTCAAGAGCTGCAAGGTAATTCCTTGCCCTGTATGTTGGGGGACTATAGGAATGTCTTTTGGAGGCATACACCAAAATTAAATTTTGGAAATTTTCCAACTCTGCTGTGCTTCTAAAAAAAAAAGGTGATCAGCTTTGTATTTACCATCTTAAAAATCACACAAGTTTTTTCTAACAGAATGACAGATACTATTCTCATTCCAATTGTTTTCCACTGCTTTTGCGAATATTAGGGGACATTAAATCTCTTTTGTCTGTTGAATCTGATGATAATTTCAAACATATTTGAATAACCGATTTAATTTTCTGAGAGGACTTCAAGAGATTTCCCCTATACATTCTTATGAAAATTTTCCGATTGCTTTTTGCAGCACCATCCTATCCTCAGTTGTCATAATTTGAACAAATTTGAATCTACACTGATTTGAATCCAAAAACGTCTCATATTTCTAGCCAAGTTGTATTTTTCACGGATTTAGCAAAGCTTTTGTAAAACGGTTATAACGAACTCTGATATAATGAATTTACAGATATAGCGAACAGATTTTGAGTCCCATAGAGGTTAAATACAATGAAATTTTCAAATGTTGTATAATTAGATATATTGAACTGACTTTATTTTCAGTAAGTAGTTTAACTTAAAATTCAATTCATTGAAAAAACCTTAGTTATTCAAAGTATTTTATGTGATAATTGCTTCCCTAACATATTTGGAAGTTAAACTTCAAAGAAAATGTGCATGTTACAAATTTGTTATGTATTAGTAATACAAATTTGACATAAGGATATAACAAATTGCGGATAAAGCTTATTAAATTCACGGGTCCCTAGGACTTCATTATAACTGAGTTTAACTGTAGCTACTGATTTTAATACCTGCAATTCAAGTAATAGTGAACTTGGTTGAGCCTTCTCTTGTCCATAACAATGTAACGCAAAGCAACATGTGCTGGTGAGCCCTTCTGCAGCCATCCTTTAGTTCTCTCCTCTGTTAGTGGACCATGACTACAAGAACTTGATGCATTGGGTCCATATGCCAGTATCCACTCATGTTCATCAGTCACATGGTGAAGAAGCCCAAACCAGACACCCTTGTAGTAAAAATATAATTATGTATATGTGGTACATTTATATCACTGATAATTGAAGATTTGTATTGATGCCTATTATTTTTTCTTACAATAAATTCCTCATATGTTTCACTGATCTGAGCAGAATACCAAAAGTGATTCATTATATCTTTTGTCCAATTCAGTAGTTCCTTCTTATCAGTCTCTTGTCCAACCTGCGCAATATAATAAAAAAAAAACACATTTTAAAAGAGGGCTTGTTGTGTATCACACTTTTGAAGCTTTTCTAAATATTAGTCTTTATAGTATTATATATTCAATAAAACCCTGATTTGTATATGAGATGTATTATAGGTCTTACTCAGAGCTACCGGTACATTATTGAAAACCTAGGTGAATAATATTTATACTTGCCGACATTATTTTCTTTCCTAAGTTCTTGGTACCGTGCCATATGTCGAATGAGTGGCGAATGTGCTTGTAGTCTTTTTCTGAAAAAAAAATTCAATTAAAATTGTATAGAAACTGTTACATTGGTGAGAAATTCAATTAAATTTGTATCAAAACTTACTCATCACTGCAGAAATTTGATTATGGGCATCTGTGACCACCTCAACAATTTTCAAACCACTGTCAAGCAAGAAATTGAGACCTTTTATGAAACAAGCTTTCTCTAAATTTGTGCTCTTGAGTTCTGTTATTCTTTTGTCCATGGTGACCACACATAGAATTTTTTTCGAACTATACTCCATAAAGGTAGGAGCAGAACTGTGCCGAATGTCCAGGGCTGTCCATCCTTCCATCTCCTGCAATGAAATTAAAAAATTGCTCAAATTTAATTTCCATACTTTATGTAGACTTAAAAATATTTCAATCAAACATTCATAATTTATAAAACACAATGAAGTTTTGGTGAGGCTCATTATACATTTAAACAATTAAATGCTCTCCTTGGTTTTTAGTACGGAAATTAACATCGCGCCAGTTGTTGTAGAAAAAATACATTTTATTAATCCGCTTTTGAGGGTTATGTGTAAGCAGGTTATGTAACATAAATTCTGCAATGTATGAAATAGTACGTTTGATTGATGGATTTGATGGAACAGTCATTGATCAAGAAATCTGTACAGATGATGTTTAGTGTTCTGGTAAAGAACTGATAATCAGCTTTGGTTTTCTTAAGAAATAAAGAAAATATTCAGTGGATGTAGTAGTTGACCTGTATCATAATTAGTTATCTTGTATGAACCTATGAAAGCATCTAAAATTATCTTGTCCACAAAATTGCATGCTGACAAAAAGGTGGTAGGTTAGATGGATTAATGATCAATGAGATTTTTATGGGGCTCCCACATTTTGAGAGTGGCTCAAACTACATTTCCCTATTTTTTTCAATACTTACCAAGGATGACCAAATCTTCACCAAGGAATTGGTTGATGGTATCCAATTGATTCTCAGCCCAAAACTCATCAACTGATGGAATAAGATAGGTCCTCTGTATTTTATGAAAGGTGGTGTTACTCATAATTGGAAAATTTAAAAATTTACACATCAATTCAATCTTTTTGAAGTTATTTCCTGAGAGCAAAATGGCCGAGGCAAGCATCAAGTCCCCACTGTGCATTCTTCTGTTTAAAAGGGGTTGAGAGCACCACTCGTACAATTCATGCTTGTGTCTGCAAACCTGTTAATTAGTAAATGTAATTAAACAGTGATAATATGCATCAGACATGAAACCAAAGTATATAAACTTAACTCTCGGCATCAAGATAAATGACAATCTGTAAAAAACTGTATACAGGGTTATTTTTGCCCCGTGTAATTTTCGCCCTTTCACACATGCAAACAATTTTGCCCCGTTTTAAATTCGCCCACTCATAGGTTTATTTCAGAAATTATGCTGTATTCTTTAAATTTGCCCTGTTTAAAATTCGTCCAAATGAGGGTAGGGCGAAACGGGCGAAAATAAAATGGGGGTGAAAATTTCCCTGTATACAGTATTGACTTTTTAGAAATTTGAATAATTTTTTCAATATGTCTCCCAGCCAGTTCTTTCTTTATTCCACCAATTAAGATATTAAGCACAATAATCTAGAATACACTCATCATTTACCCATTTCAAATGCAGTGCTGATCCAATGATACTCCTGGTGACAGAGACTTCTGCTCCACAGTTTTTTGCTGTACAGGTTTTTGGGATATTGACTGCTGCAAGCTTCATCAGACACTGGTTATACACCAAAAATGGCTGATCTGATGTAATGTCTTCTGCTTTGGTAATCTTTACCATGTCTTGCGAATCAGTACTTGGCTGACAAATGTCATCGTCGACTTCATTGTCAGTGTCTTCTTCTTCATCTGAATAATCTTCTATTCCAAGTGAGGTGAAGTTGACAGTGTTGGGTCTGCATAAGAAAAATGTTTTTAAAGAAACTGATGTAAATGAAAATTTACAATTGATCATTATATATTTAAAGCAAAATGAGCTGCAAATTTGATATGTCAAAAAATTTTGTTGAAAAATTGTAATCAACTATTTTAAGAATAAGGAATATGAACATTTATAAACTTGTATCATTAATATATTTGCAAAGGAACTTCCAAAGAATTATTTATGTGCATAGATTGTAGCTGCAAAACTGTAGTTCTCAACAAAAAAAAATATATTGACAGCCCGAATAGCCACAGTGCCATCCATTGTAAAAACTGTATATTTATTGAAATTGATTCCTTTACATATCCCCCCCCCCCCAAAAAAAAAGTATGTTAGCAGGTGTGTAAATCTCTGCTTTTTTCTTTTTACAAGAATTTTAGATTGTTTTTTTTTTTTAATCAAGTTAATTTTACTTTCATTAAGCAATCTTAAATTGAAAGGCAGTATCACAGAGTTCATTACATTGTAGTTTTTGAATGAAATTTTCATTTTTCCTCAATAAATTAGTATGACAGAAAAGACTACAGTACCTCAAACTTATATTGAAGCTTGGCTCATAATCGGAATTACCGGTCACGGTAGCCTAGTGGTAGAGCGTTCGCTTCGTGATCGGGAGGCCTGGGTTCGATTCTCGATCGCGGCGCCGCGTCATACCTAAGATGTAAACAAAGGTAGTGACTGTTCCTTCGCCAAGCGCTCGGCACTAGAAGTGAAATTCACGGGTCTTTCGGATATGACCTTAAAAACGTAGGTCCCATGTCACGGTAGGCGTTGGCACGATAAAGAACCCTCACTGCTCAATGGCCCTGAGTGCCGAGTATAGGTCTAAATTTGAAGCCCTTCACCGGCATCGGTGACGTCTCCATATGAGTGAAAAATTCTCAAGAGGGACGTTAAACAATATACAATCAATCAATCATAATCAGAATCAGAAGAATCGTCATCCTCATGGTCATCAGTGATGTCAATTATAGACAATCTACAACATGTACGCAATTTTAAATCACTTTTCTAATCAGCTGAAAAAATCAGTTATTACCGGGTATTCGTTTTCCCTCTTGTAATTTATTTAAAATGACTTCATATTCATAAAACTTTGACTTTTAACAGTATTATTGATAATTATAACATATTTTTATCCTTACTGTGAACTATAAAGAAAACTGTTTGACAGTGCTGTCTTCTGAAGTTTCCGCCTCTTTGTTGGCAATGCTTCCACTCCAGATAACTCTTCATCCCTGTTTTTAAAAAATGCAATTTCATTAAAAAAATATCTGATTGAATTTTTTGAAATTTGAAATATTTACTTGTATATAGTATAATCATTGTAATTAAGGTAATAAATATACACTCTCACATGATTTGTAGAACTTTAGATATGATTTTTATCCAAATGAGTTGTGTGTTTTTTATCCCCGGGCCTTGGCGAGGGGATAAAAACACACAACTAGTTGGATAAAAATCATATCTAACTACAAATCATGTGAGATTTTTTGCTATCCTATCTTTTTTACACCACAAATAATGTTTAACACTGTTTTTATATAGGACCACTTCTGGCGCAGATCTAGAGGGGGGGGGGGGGGGGGGGGGGGGGGGGGGGGGGGGGGGGGTCAGGACCCCCCCTGGAATTTACCAGGTTAAAACATGTTTATACTAAAACAAGAAAAAAGTGTTACCATGGACCCCCCTTGGAAAATGCAGACCTCCCCCCCTCCTGGTAAACGCGAATATGTGTGAAATGGGTATGAAAAGTGAAAGAATTGAGGCACCACTACTACTGTTTGTTTTGTTTGTTTTTGTTTTTTTGCTTGTCAAGAAATTTTCCGGATTTGTTATGGATCTGCACCTGAAAACCCATTGAGATGTTACAACTGTGTGATACAAAAACGATATTACATGAGCTATATCAACAGGATAACGGGTTTAACATATGGGATAAAAGGAGCTAGATTATATCCAGAGTCACCAGACAACATTAAAATTTTGTTTACATCAGGACAGGTCTTTTGATATATTGAAGCCTTTTACTTGTATTTTGTTCCAATGCATATTTACATACATATAATGCAAATTCAGCATTAAATAACACCCCTGAGATATTGAATGCTGAAATTCTCTTAACTTTTGGTGTTTTTTTTTAACTATAGACTATTAATTAGCTCAAGTTATATAAATAATGATTATACTGTGCTTAAATAAATGTTTTCCAATTAACCTGTTAATGAACATGATCCAAAATATGTCAAGAGTCTGAATTGTCATTAAGGGTCCACTGGCTAAAGGTATTAAATGGTAATTAATACAACAATAATTTAATATCTACAATTTCTTTTTAAAAAAAAGTAACAAGAATTAAAAGTGGATTCAAGGGTACAATAATAAATTTGCTATGAGACACTTAAGTTTTTTGATGGAAGGGTTACCTAGTGCTGAATTCGGAAGAAATATCTGATACAGGGCAAGCAAACTGATGAATGGGAGTTTTATAGGAAGGTCCAGGCGTTGAAGTCTGCACATGTTTAACCTCTGGTGTTGAGAGACCAGCTTGCACTCCAATCACTGGAGTTTTCTGAATTTCTTTAACCTGATTTTGGATTGGTGGTTGGGTTGCAAAATACCTGAAAAATTATAATTTTTCATTTTATAAGACACTTGATTCATATTAAATTTAATTACATGAAAATATTTGATACAACTATAAATTCAAGAAGGTTATTTCTAAATTATAAGATCATGGAACCATATTTATTTTGTCAAATAATGTCTGCTTTTATAAGCTTAATAGTATTAGTTAATTAATATAGCAAATCTTAACAGGCTGAAAGACAGATCAATACTAAGCCTGAGTACCGCAAGCTTCCTAACTATATAGTATACAAAATTATACATATTATACATGTACGATATATGGTCATTCGATTCATATATCATCATACAGCTCTCAACAATTATATTAATTGATACCTTTTCATATTCCTGCTTGCTAACCTTCATAGAAAATATAAAAAGAATATCATCAGACCTCTAACAAAAGTTATGTAGATTTTGAAGGTATAGGACTGTCACGTGTACCCGAAATGAGATTTGACCCAGAAAAAAATATTCGGGTCATGTTACTCGTAGATCAATTGAGCAAGTGAAAATGAGTCAATAAACCTATAGAATTACACAATATCACTACTTCAGAAAAAAACTGAGGAAATTCGGATTAAAAGTTGGCGATGTTCAAAATGTGTTAGGAGTTAAATTGAGGAAAAATACAGACAAACTAACATAACTTACTTCGTGTTTTCTCCAAGATGATTTTAAAAAAAAAGCATTGTTCTGCAATTGGGAAGAAAGACTGCCAAATTGGAAAAAACTGAACCCCTTTAAATATTGGGAATTGGGACTTTCAGCCCCTGAGAAGGTACTAACTGATAAAAATCCCTGTTCTAAACCACATAATGTGACATATTATTCCAGAGCAAACCTTACTAAACTCTACTAAGTTTACATATTTTAAAGTCATTTACTTCCTAGGAAAGTTGATCGATTGTTTACACTGATGAGTAGTAGGCCTATAAAATAAGACGCCCCCCCCCCCCCAAAAAAAAAATTGCAATATTTGCTTTTACACAAAAACAATTAACATTATACGGCTAGTTCATCTTATGAATTTAGAATAAGTTAAATGTAGCATTCAACAATGTTAATAAGTAAAAAATATCATTTGTTTCACGAAAGATAAAAACGTCTCTAATATGTCCATGGGTGCCCCCTCAAGGGGCCCCCCAAAATAATTTTGTTGGTTATGTCGTTGCAATGAAGTGAAAAATGTATATGAAGCCATCAATTACTGACGAATTTATAAACTTTAATTGTTTAATTGACTCTGGGCTAAATTCATGTAAAAGAAAGCAAGATATCCGCAGTTATAGGTGACCTACCTGTCAAGGAGAGTCTTTGCAACTTCGGTATTGTTGCCGAGATGGAGATCGGCCTTCAGGTGGGCCCATCTATCGTACTGATCGCCAATGTAAATTCTATTTTTGTTTAGTTTGGAATTGGCTTCCTTCCTATTACGTTTCCTGGCCGAATCAGTCAGCTTACGCTTGGGCCCTGGTTTTGACTTCTCTGCCGCCGACATCTTTTTCAATATCATGCACTATACGCATGCGTATTAATTTTTCCGAATGAGTTCACATCCGAGGTCATATGCATATATTTGCATACCAACTGCTCTCTTCCACTATTAACATGTATCCATCAACTGCGTTCATAGGACTATAGACGCAACTGCTTCTGCTATGAGTGCAACTGCTCTATTTCACTCGCGTAGAACAAGCTCTACTACACTTAAATACCATGCTGAGAAGTATATATATGAAATGTTTTGTAAAAGGACTAAATATAAGTTTTTATTAATATTTTTTGAAAAAAAAAAGAATTCAGAACAATTTAAAATTGCTGTTTGATATCTTTAAAAATTTAATTTTGGTCAATGTATTTAATTGTAATATAAAACTTTTTAGAAATTGAATAGAACTCTATATTTTTATTTTTTCGTATCATGCATACTTGTACAAAGAACGATAACTCTTCACACTTGGGTAATAACATTCAGAAAGATAATTTTTTTAACTAGTAGATCTATATCTATTTCAAAAAAAAAAAAAATAGAAAAAGTACACCAAAAAATCACAGAAAAGCATACTGGAATAATAATCATTATAAAAGCATTATCATTTTTATCATATTGGTTTCTGTCAGAGGATTTCAATAACGTTGATCGATGACGTCACGACTGCATCAAAACAAAAATTAAGAGAATGTTATGACGGCGCTGCTTGTATCCAGATAACTGTGTTTGAGAGGGAAATACTTTATAAATTGTGATTTATAAGAGAAAAGGAGTATTGATCAGGTGTACTGATTTTAAAGCTGTATGGTTTTTTTTAACTGAAGACAGAAGAAGCTGCGTCCTTATGTAAGTCAGGATTTCCTCTGATATTCTTGACAGCATAAAAGAATGCATATATAAGTAATAAACAACGATTATTTAGTGAACATGGCGTAATGAATAGCAATAGCTCTGCTGGCATATTTTCCATGATGCGCTAGCGCGCATCATGGAATATGCCAGCAGAGCAATTGCTATTCATAACGCCATGTTCACTAAATAACGTTGTTTATTCCTTAAATAATTTACATTACTGTCTGGGAAGCAAGAATTACCGATGTACACTAGAAATGTATTTTCTTTTAAAACGATTACTTAACTACTCATGTAAGACGTATAATTTGCATTTTAATAATTATTTAACATTGATATCAGTTAAAATTTTAATAAAAACAATTTGTTTAAATTGAGATTTATTATCACTTTAAGTCAGTTTATGGTTTTGGGGCCAGGTCTTGGTGAACTGCCTCAATGAAATTGGAATGTTCTTGAAATTTTAGGTAATCGGGTATAATTGAGTACTTTCAGTGAAGAAAAATAAAATGAACGCACTCTCTGATCTAAAAAATAAAACATGTTTTTTAATCCTAAGAAATAGTTTTATCATTTACTAGTTGCAAATTTTAGATCAGAGGTTGCGCTCTACATTAAATATCGAAAAATAGTTTCAAAGATTGGTCGTTTTGTAGACTTTTTCAGAATATGAGGAAATTGACGCATTTCGTGACGTCATAATGCATTGACTAGCAGGAAAATTACGTCATTTTTTATAGATACGCAGTCACCAAAGATCTAAATGATATTCAATGCATTGTTAACTAAAAAGTATGTAGTTTCAATTTTTGAGAAATTCACAGGGCCAAATAAGACAAAAGTGAACCTTGTCCTTTAACATAAATTCACAAGAATATGATGCCCATCTTCTAATAAGAAAAAGACGAAAATAAAGGAATGGCATGTAAATTTATCTAAAATTTTCAAGGGTTTTTGATGTTTTCTTAGAATAACATATAGCGTAAATATCGTACAAAGATGAATTAAGAATAATTTTCAAAATAAATTTTCATGTGTATGATTTTATAAACAAGCGAGGGATTTTTCAAATCCTTTTTATCGTACCTGGTATATATATAGACAATTTTAAATTGCTCTCGTCGAAATGAATTCAACATTCCTTAAACGCCTATTTAAATATGTAAATCTCTTCTTGAACGTTGCATGCATTTTTTATATGGTACAGATATTTGAACAATTACTTTTTAACTTACTTTGACAGTGAGAACCCTCATATCCAGGTTTACATTTAAAGCAGTCTCCTGTTAGCATATTGCATCTCTGTTCATAGCAGTTATTTGGGCATGATTGCTCACAATAATTTCCGAAGTATCTAGAACCAGGGCATCCTGTCAAAGTAAGAGCAACTTAATATAAGTGCATGTTACAAGGAAACTTATGATGAAGATAAAAATTCATTTAAAAAATGAGTAGAAAAAAAAACTCACCATAGACTTCCAATTCACACAAATCAGTGTATGCATAATGTGAGTAGTAACTTGGATACATAACACCAAGTAATCGTTGGTTGTAGAATATTACATAACGCCCGTCTACCGGACAGCTGATAGTTTGGTCCCCTGTTGGTGTACCATTTACATTCTGTATCTGATGAAAGCAAAGATAAGCTTTGTCCTTGGATGTATCATTGGAAACGAAAACGAAAAATCCAGCAAATCTCATGAAAAACGCCCCAGGACCTTATTAAGAAATTCAAATGAAATATATCAATATCGTTTTGTTTTTCTCTATATCTTATATGAAACATATGGATATAACGAACAGTATTCAAGACAAAAAGGTCTATAAACAATATAAAATAGAAGCAAAGCAAACACAGACCTCCAAATCATCGGGTATTGGATCAAGTGCCATTGAGAGTTAAGCATCCCTTACCGACCTGTCACACCCGCCGTGTGCTCCTTGTTATTAAAGAGGTATAGTTACAAGTGACGTAACAACATATACGTGAAACTTTGACGTACACGTTATATTTGACGTCAACTTTACTAACACGATTTAGTTATACTTACTCGTGTAAGTATGCAAATTTCGTAATTGGAGAGTACAATTAATAAAATGAACGGCATTGTATTTTTGTCCCCCGCTTTCGCGAAAGCGAGGGGACATTAAATCTCATTCGTCTGTCCGTCTGTCTGTCCGTCGGTCCGTCAGTCTGTCCGTCCGTCACAAAAACTTTAACCTTGCCCATAACTTTTGATTTAGTGGAGCTATAATTTTCATATTTCATATGTGTATTCCTTGTGATAAGACCTTTCTTTTGGTACCACCAAATTTGACCTTTTGAAGTTGACCTTGGAGTTTCAACTACTTTTACTACAAAATTCCAAACTTTTACTTTGGCCATAACTTTTGAATGGTAGATACTAGGACTTTCATATTTCACATATTTATTCTTTGTGACAAGACCTTTCAATGAATACTAACAACTTTGACCTTTTGACCTTGACCTTGGGAATTTACGTACTTATGAAAAAACTATATCTTTGACCATAATTTTTGAACTGTAAGGGCTACGGCTTTTATACTTCACATATTTTATTTTTGTAAGAAGACCTTTCATTGGATACCAAGAACTTTGACCTTTTGACCTTGACCTTGGAGTTTTAACTTCTTTTTAAAAATTATAACCTTGGTCACAACTTTTGAATGGTATATACAAGGACTTTTATATTTCACACATGTATTCTTTGAGGCAGCACCTTTCATTGGATACCAACAACTTTTACCTTTGGACCTTGACCTTGGAGATTTATGTGCTTCTGAAAAAACTTTAACCTTGACCATAACTTTTAAACGGTAAGGGCTAGGGCTTTCGTACTTCACGTATGTAATCCTTGTGAGAAGACCTTTCATTGCATGCCAAGAACTATGACCCTGATCTTGGAGTTTTAACTACTTTTTAAAAACGTTAACCTTGGTCACACCTTTTGAACGGTAGAAACTAGGACTTTCATATTTTAAATATATGTATTCTTTATGGCAAGACCTTTCATGGGATACCAAAAACTTTGACCTATTGACCTTGACCCTAAAAATGATATCTTGCCCACAATGATACCGAAAACGGGGGGCCACAATTCTTTGAATTTGCTTGTTTATTTTTTAATTAAAAATAAATATTTGTAAATTGAAATTAATACTTATTCTAGTCGTAGATATCAAACCCATGAAAAATTACTTAAGGAATTGTAAACCCACTGCAGCAAAGCGCTTTAAATATTTATATTTTTTAGTATCTCTACAGGACAAGCTATTGAATCTGCCACACTTTTAATATTAAAATATTTTTAATAATAATTTTAATACTAAAAAAAGACCACATTTTCCACTTTGTGGACGGGGCAGGGGGGAGGAGGAGGAGGAGGAGGGGGCAATAGAAAACCTTTTGAAATCGATAAAATGGGAGGGCTCAATGGTTATAACTACATGTACTAGAAAGAAGGCATGAAATAAAATTCAATAATACATTGCTGAACCCAAAACCAGACAACAATCGCCTTTTTTTTTTTTTTTTTTTACCTTTTTTTAAATATGTATATGCTGTAGATTCTTGCAAGTGCTAGTACAAAATGAATAAAAAAAATAGTTACTGAAATGCAATCTCCACGAGCACTTACTTAACCTTACACATACTACTTTAAACTTATTAGGCAAGGGGTTATATTTTTGTTATGTCACTATTGCCTGTGGATGTTATTTGTTAGAAAATATTTTATTTTAAAAATTAAAGAATATAGTGGTATTAAAATTTGTAAAATATGTTTTAATAAAAAATAATATAAAGGGAAAAAATCAACACCAAGAATTTTTATTTGTTGCATTGGCGGGGTCTTCTTCAAATGAATCCTGCGTATGAAATAAACTTGTTCATGATGCTTTTGATATCAGTTTGAGGTTAACTTTTTGTTGATAAAAAAAAAACAAATCCTTTGATGGAATCATCATTCATTAAAACTTTTAGATGGACTAGTGTTCATGTTACATTGCATAAAAATCAATCAACTGAATCAAAAAATAAATTAAAGAATTTAATCCATAAATTTATCCGTTTACGTCATTCGTGTAGACAATGCGTTACACGTTCTAAACTTGAAGCTACACGTAGGATTTGACGTCATGCTCCCGAAGAACATAATTGATGATGTCACCCGTACAAATTCATCGCAAAACGTGTAACTAACCTCTCTAAACCGGGAAAATATTGGGAAAATCCGTCGTCAGCTCAGTGTATAAATAATAGACTAACAATTAGAATGAAAAACGTCAGTCAGCATTTGACTCAATGATTACTGTGTAAAACTCCTTGAAATTCTGATTTAAAAAAAAATTGTTTGTAATTTTGGTTATTTTTAGTGTTCTGTTTTGTGCTTTCTTTCTGTGAAGAATCATTACCAAATGAACGTATAGCATCACTACAGTGTTACTAGAGCATTTATTTTTAAATACTCAACATATCATAAAACCCTAATAATTCTTATTTTAAACTTTAACAAGAAAAATTTCAGCTTACTTTAAGTCTGTTATCAAAGAAAGTTCAATTCTCAAGGATGTTAAGCTCAAAAGTAAAAGGTGAATGATATATTCATGATCACCAACTCTTTGAGATATAATAAAAATCTAAATGTATACGTGATTCAGCAATAAAAATAATTGAACTGGTACCTTTTTTCTGTTGACCAGTACGGTAACATGCTCTTTTTATTTAAGCACGTAATTATTTTCTTTTCAGTCAATGTTCAAGAAAGAAAGTAGTAGGGCTAAACAGTTAATGATACGCGTACTTTTTTTTTTTTAGGTCATCTGAGTCACTCAGGTGACCTATTGCCATCCGTGTTTGTCCGTCGGCGTCCGTCGTTCGTCGTGTGTTAAATAAACTAAGTACATAGTTATGATGAGCAAGGGTGCCTCTACCATAATTGTGAATTTTATGGCACCAGGGTCATGGGTTCTTGTTTTAGGGTGGGGCTGTAATGATTATATAGTGAAATGCATGAATTATTTGAACATCTATCCTTTGCTCCTGGTTAATATGCTAATGATCTAATTAAATATTTAAGGAAAGGATTTATTTTATTTTCAGTTTAACAAACCCCTCCGCTCAAGGTTTTGAATTTTCAGAAAAAAATTTAAAAGAATTTCTTTCCGATGTCAAATTTGAGTCGAGATCGAGATTTCAAATTTACGAACTCGCACTTCCAGTTTTACGATGGAACGGCGGGTAAATACTAAATATAGCTAGATCAGAGAAGATAGCTTGGTTTAGTGTAAAATTCGTCGATATGAGTGCCATTCAAAAGGTTTCACCCGTTCAAAGGACAAATAAAATGCTGACGACTTTGTTGCACAATGACATGCTGGTGAGATAATTATGTATTTGTTTCAAAAGTATCTGTCTGTAAATTATTTTCCTCCCCCAGGTTTTTAACTTCCCGTGGTAGCTATTGCATATTACCAGCGACATTGTTTAGGTCTCTGTTATAGCTTACAGTCTAAGCATCATCCTTCAGAAAATGGTTGCTTATGCAACAGATGTAATGAATAAAACTATGGGAGAAGTTAAGTCCATTTGAGGAAGAAATAAACAATAACCCGCAGAAATAAAAAAAAAATTTAACTATTAAAAGGCAAGAATAGAATATACAAATATATACAGGCATGTAGTATCATTGTATCAGCCAGAAAAATTATTTCACACTTAATTGGAAAAATGTTAACCCTATTCCCCAATACTCCCTGTCTGTTTAATGAAAGGAATTATAATTTTAGTCATCAAGTAAAGAATATTGGCGGATAAGGCGGGCAGAATGCCTATAGCGTCAGATATTAAGAAATCACATTTGATATATAAATAGACCGTTTCACGGTAACTGCGGTACTGCTCTTTTGCAGGGCAAAATGATATATTTTGGTGAAATATGACATAAAAGTAATTGTTAAATATACGTCATTTAATTATCTCTCAACAAAAACTTCACCAAACGTTATTATTTTGCCCTGCAAAAGCTTTACATGTGAATTTCATGGCTTTTGGATTAAAACACGAATCATGTACAATCGCTGGAAAGTTGTTACATGATACTGAGGTGACCTATAAGGCCCGTGGGCCTCTTGTTTAAATAAATGTCTTCGTTAAATTTGGGAATATTTTTTTTCTTTAAACAACTTTTAAAAAGATCGCATATAAATTATTCGTATCTTATTCGATCTACATGTACTTAAGAAACAAACGATCTCGAAAACTATTCGTCTAAATTTTCAAAGTCATCTTCTTGTTATCCGAAGGATATGGAAATAACGAACAGCATTCAATCTCAACGTCCATTTAACAATATACAAAATAAGAGCAGAGCAAACACGGACCTCCGAAACATCAGAGATGGGATCAGGTGCCATGGAGAAGTGAGCATCCCCTGCTGACCGGTCACACCCGCCATGTGCTCGTTGTCATCAGGAAATAACGGAAAAAATCCGTCGTCAATTCAATGAATAAATAATGGACTAACAATTGGTATGAAAAACGTCAGTCAGCATTTCATTCAATGATAAATTGTATTTGCTGACAAGGTCATTGTATCGACTATAGAATTTACGAAATGATGACTTTAAACGAGGCTGTTGATATTCTTGTTTCATCAACTTGCTTGTCAATAATTTACCTCGTTTAAAAAATTGTTCATACATAGAGCATGCTCGTGCGTATCGAATCAACTGAGATATATATACTCCGTATGCAGGTGATGAAGGTATATTGCTGCATAAGTAAGGGAAGTTGACGATAGAAAAGTTAAAGTCATCAAGTTTATCATATAGCTTGTTTGTTACTTTACCATTAGTGTTTTTTTCAAGTAAAATAGCCAACTATGAAGCAGAAGTGTCGGACTCTGTGGTATCTTTTATCTCAAGCTCACCAGGATATATCGTGTCGACGTAGGAATGGAAATATGATTATCATTATTAATTGACAATACGTCGTCGAAATATCTAAATGTCGAGTTGAAGGCCACAGCAAGTGTTTTCTTCTTTTCATGCATAAGATTTTGCATAAATTCTGCTTCATATGAATATAAAAATAAGTCTGCTAATAACGGAGCGCAATTTGTACCCATGGGAATTCCAATAGATTGTTGGAATACCTGGTCTCCAAAAACCACATAGATATTGTCAATCAGAAACTCAAGCATCTTCTTGATGTCAACTTCAGAGTACTTATGTGTGCAATCAGAATCTGTTTTAACAAAATAATTTTTCAAACGACCAATGACGAGGTAAGTAAATTTACGAGTTCCATTTTTGTTGAAGAAGCAGCTGTCAATGATATCAAAAAGTCTGGATTTTAATTTGTCGTGGGGAATTGTTGTGTATAAAGTTGAAAAGTCGTAAGTTTTTAAACTGATGAATTTTGTAAAGTCTTGTGATTTCAAATTGTCCAGAAGTTCTTTAGAATTTTTAAGTATCCACATCTGATTTACACCACTTCTTGAATATATAGTTGTACAGTACTCTTGAAGTTTTTCCTTCACTACTGTCAATATTTTAGTGAGAAGTAACGAAAGAGGCTTGGTTGAACATTTACTTGAACCTGCAATGTATTGTGTTTGTAAGGATTCTTATGAAGTTTCGGAATCCAATATATATAAGGATATATAAGGTGGTTCAACTTCATTTTGGCTCTGTGGAATATTAAAAGTATTCAAAACTGACAGGTGATTTTGAAGAATTTCTTCCTTAGAAACCATCTTTATTTACCTACGATACTTGTACGTAGTTGTAAAACATGGGAACTCAATCATCTTTATACTCAGATAACACTAAAACTAACGTAAAAAACATGCCTTAAATCTCAGTGTATGTTATACATGTATACAAGTGAATGAATAACGTACTTGGTATATTACCAGTCCTATAGTAGATTTTGATGTGACTTATACTGACAATGGTCTGTAGATCCACCCTAAACTCAGCTGTTTGATAACCCTGTGATATTGTGCACTGATTTCCTGCTGCTGAGCGGTTAGAATATTGTCCATCCACCGCCTTCGCTGCTCCCCATTCAATTTCTTTACCTGGCCAACTATGCTCTTGCCAGGCGGGTTTCCTTAGAGCTAAATTCACTTGTGAAAAAAAAACGAAATAAAGTACTGTAAACTTCAATCAAAAATGTGTTGTCAACTTTTAGCTACGCGATACTTATTAATAGTATATATAAAATTCATGGTAACTTTCTTGAAATATAACCCTCGCCAAAAAGAATATTTGGGCGAGTATACGAAAACGAGACTTGTCAAAGGGTAGCTTCTCCAATTATTATTATCGAACATTTTCCGGAGAGAGCTAGAAGTCTACAGCATCTTTGTAATGGTGCAAACATATTTTTTAATACGGAGGAGTACACGCAAAATTAAACTGTTTTAACATTCAACATACTTAAGTTTTTTTTTCAAAGTTAACGCAAAATTACTTGTTTGCCGTGGTAAAATTTTGCACAACTTCATAAAGAAAATGTCGGTGTCACTAAATGATTGTGCTTTATAACACTAAACATCGATAAATAAAATTAATCCAAGTGACAATTTTAATTTCGGAAAGGGCGATATTCAGGTAAAAGATTGATTTATGTCCATTACATGTGTCAAGACAGATGAATAAGCAAACAAACGCCAGTAAAGTAATCTCTAATATTCGCTTGCTCTGCAAGGAATGCAACTCTGATGCCGACAGAATGGAAATGTAACGGTACATTCGGTAGATCCCTGGTTAAAGACAAGGCAATGTTATTTCGCGTGAACACGAAATCCTGGTATTTAGGATGCTCAATTCATTCAACTTCGTAGTCCATTTTTTAAATGCCTCAATATTTTCCCGATTAAACAGATTATGATTGTTTAACTTCGCTTTATTCCTAATTTTTTTTTTATAGACGCATATTGATCACGGTAATTGACGCCGAAATTGTACAATGTAATTAAAGTTTAGAGAACGAGAATGGAAAAGATGTCATTTGAAGCAAGCATTTAAAGCATGTCTTCAAACCTAGTGTATCCTGGCGTATTGTATTTTCGACCTATTTAGGTGTAATTTATTAATTTATTGCAAACTTTAAAGAAGCTGAAAAACTATGGGCTTAAAATGTTAGCATATGTGTCTATGAATAAAATTATACAACCCAAATTACAGTTTTTTGTTTATTTTATTTATATGCCATAATTTGGAGAGGGTCCATATTTACCTACAAAAATATTAGCGTCTTGTGTTTTCGACCTAAATATAGTATCAATGACAAAACAGTATTGGCTTTAAATATCTGTTGGATATTCCAAACAATAAAAATACGTTTGTCTGTCTTTCAAAAAAACATTGAACAAGTTCGATATTTCAGTTGCAAAACATTTATTCATTGGTTGAACCCATTTGTCAGGAGCTGTGCATTTCCAAAAGAAATCAATGAAATTACGTTGCATTTTTCAGTAAAAATCTGTAAGAAAGTGCCCATTTCTAAGGGAGAAAAAAAAATTGTTTGATCCACCCATTCATTTCAATATTCATGCGTCTCTTTGACAGAGATTTTAATTTTCTTTCGGGAAAATGTCATTAAAAAATCTTTGTAATTAACCGATTACGGCTTTGATTAATCAACAGATAAAATGTGCATTAGTAAAAAGACTATAATTTCTGACATCGGACTAAAACCACGGAGGGAATTCCGTTGAATTAATTATTTTGGGTATTTTCACTACAGTTGTGCTTGAAAGGTATTTTTCCAAGAGTAGCAACCGAAAATAATGTTCTACCGCACGGTATCTGCACGGGAAACAGATTGAGAAAAATAGGTCGAAAATACAATACGGTCGAAAATAGGATATGAGACGATATAATCTAAATTGAGACGAAAGGTCAATTTATTTTTTCGAATTTTTTCTCGCTTTAAATTTAGAGGCCATGTTAAATTCGGAATTCTCTTGATTGTTCGTAGTTCGATAGATCATTCTATCTAGTTTGGATCAGGTGTGTACGAGGGGTTATCAAAAAGTTCGTGGACTGAGGCTGTAAAATTAGTATTATGTAGTCTGTGCTTTCAAAACTTATATGGAACATGAAACAACAAAAAATAAAGAAATGTTGAAAATTTTAGCCCGATACGTTCATTATTTGCCAAATTATTACAAAATATAAACTACATTATATGATCACCCGGCGCTGTCGTCGTTTATTTTCATGACGTCCGATAACGTCATTGTTTTTTTTTTCAATGTCCACTTCTACCTCATACACTTTTTTGGGATTCCCTGGAGCTGAGTAAGAACTCAAACCCGCCTTGTTTATATGACTTTACAATGTCATGAACAGTGGCCTTCAATGAATATAATATTCCAAATGAATTAATACATTGGGAGAGATCCGCGCTTGATTGTGCCGGCATATTTTGCTTTTGGGAGTTCAATATCTACAACGCATGATCAACGTCATTTTTTGACGTGATTGATTTTCACACCTTTACTGAGAATCGAAATTAACTGCGTATCCCTTTTCTCTCTGAATGTTTTTGACATTAAAAGACAAGTACTCTGGAGGCATATTATTTCTCTGTAGCCAGTTTCAACATATTTTAGGACTATACCAGTTTTTTTCAGGGGCAAAACTTTACACAATGTTGGAAACGGAAACCCCTCCCCCTTTTGACGTCATTTTCAAGGCCTAATTTCTTTGGACATTCCGTGTAAAATTTACGATAGAATTTCACAGAACTTCCAGAATGAAGTGAAAATTTCATATTTTATGGAACAATTGTGTCCCAAAACATACCTGAATTAACGGGATTTTTGGATGTCAAATGATCATATCAAAACAGTTTTTCTCAGTTACACATAGGTCGCAAAACGTCGTTTATGAGGTTGCGCCGCCTGGACATACCATTGCTTACAAAAACATTACTAATTTATTAAAAAATAAAATTTATGATTTATGGTTTATTCTTTAGAGAGAAAAGATGATGCTAGCTAGATATTTTCAAATTCATTGATGTGCCTAAAGCGGTTTTAATTTTATGCCGATAGTCCACGAACTTTTTGATAACCCCTCGTACATATAACCAATTAAATGATAGAATTTTTTTTTCGAAATTCAATACATTTCTTCGTAACTTACAATAACTACAGTGCGGCCCTTGGTATCCTTGAACACAACCATTCAAACAATTTCCAGTAACGGCGTCACACTGCTGTCCCTGGCATTTTATTGGACACGATTGATTACAAAAGCTTCCGTAATATCCTGTGTCATTACATCCTTAAAAAAAATAAAGATGATTTTAGAACGACAGTGAAAGTAAAGCCAAAAATTTACTTTTTAATTATATTTATGCCCCCTTGACCTTTTGGTATAACATTATCGATTGACATCTGATTATCACAAAAATTACACAGAATAAAATGATTTTTGCAGCTCACCATACACTTCCACTTCACATAATTCATTGTAAGCGTATTGAGAGTAGTAACTAGGATACGTCACATCCGGTCTCCTCTCGTTGTAGTATATGACATACCGGCCGTACACAGAGCAGTTGATTCTCTGGTCGTCTGTTGGTGTACCACTCACATTCTGAAGTTCATGAAAACATAGCCTTCCATCGTCTTTGGAGGTTGTGTTGGATACGTATAAGAAAAATCCAGCGAATCGATCACTAAACACACCTTAATATGAAATACTTTTGTATGTTACTAACTCAAAATTAGTACAAAATTGATGAAATTTAATTTATGATAATCGTTTATATAAAAAATTTATATGAGTGTCTAAAAATAGTTTAAATTAAGGTGAATTATAGATATTTATCTTTACTAATTCAAAATTAACGACTGGCATCAAATTTCTTTTACAGTGAAAGTTAAAATAGCTTGTATTGGGATCATTCTTTTTGGGAGAATCGATCCGCTGACAAAGTAATTGGGTGTAAAATAGCAATTTATCGCCCCTTCTATGTTCGGGAAGACCCGTAAGGAAGAGGACTATGATCTAAACAAACTTGAGTCAACCAACACTTACTTAGGATGCTTGCTGATTTCTTTGGCCAATTGTGTTTTTTTTTACCATCTAAAGTTAAACTTACACCCCCCCCCCCGGCAATGATTTGAACAAAATTGAATCTACTCTACCTAAGGAGGGTTCTCCATGAACTAAAATGTCGGAAATGAAAAGTTGAAAATTACAAACAAAAAAATCCGGAAATGAAATGCAGCCCCTTCCTCTGCATTTCATTTCCTGGAATATGCATAACATTTCCGACATTTTTTGTTTTATTTCCGACATATTTTTTTTTTCATTTCCGGAATTTACCTGTGTGGCAATATATTGTTTTCCAGGTACGTAAAATGGAATTTAAAAAAGTTTTTATAACGAAATATTGATAAAATATATATAAATCCCTCTTACATACGAAGGTTGTTCGAAAAGTTCCTGGACGATGTCAATACGCAGCACAGTTAATGTTACAAATGGAAATATCGGCGATTTTTTAAGATAAAAAATACATACTTTATTAAGATGGGCGAATCTTTTTAGGAATTCACTGATATAAAAAAATGTAATGTGGTTTAAAACTACATGTTGGTGACATTTAAATTTTTTACTTAGACTTGTCATGTGATGTCGACGTCACATGACTTTGGCAATAATAATTGCAGTTTAGAGGTCATCTATAAATTTCAATATTGCAAGGGCATAACCAAGTTAAAAATCTTAGTTTATTTTTTAATCCTTTTCAACACTATATGTAGTTTGTGAAAAGTGCTGCGAACCTATATAGATTCCCTTTTTTAATTGGTAAAATTTAATTTGTTGGACGGCAGGTTGAATATTTTGCTGTTCAACTACATTAAATATAGCTAATATTAATTAATTTGCAAGATTTCAAGAGGTTCGCAGCACTTTTCAAATATCTTTATAGTTCTTGAGTTTATGTGTAAAATTTTGACAAGATACATTGAGGGTATGCCCTTGCAATAAATCGATTTATTAGGGCCCTTCCATTACTTTTTCAATGAATCTGCATACAAACACACGACAGTATCGCTTGTCTGGAAAATGCACATTCAGTTTATGAATAAAATACTAAAAAAGACATCGCATCCAAGTTCATGGCTTTTTATTTTACTGCAAATAATATTTTATTTGAGAATAAAAGACATTTTTCTATGTACAAAATGTGACCTGATAAGCCTCAAAATATTCCCTTAGTCAAGAGTGTGTTTTCACTATAAAAATATTCATTTGGATGTTAATAGCCTCATTTGAAGCAGAAAAAGGGACCATGACTTTATTAGAGACGTAAATTACGCTTGCTTTCTTGCGCCGATGTACACTTACATGGTTTCTTTATTTTTTCCATAGTTTTCTTATTAAATGTGGTATCGTCATGAAACATGAAATACATGGTCATAAAATGTTCCTCTTTGCTATGACAAGAAAAAAAAATTGATTTAGCAAAGAGAAAATATACTATGTTCCCTGTCTACGACTTTTTGGGACAATCCTCGTACACTGTATTTTAATCGCGTTTTACTCCGGTTGATAACGCATTATCCAGCTTTACACAGTACTGATTTTTCTGCTTCACATCTGCATGGAATAAACATTGAGTTTGTTAATAAAGGTACTTTCTGAAAAAGTTGGAAACGAATAAAAAAAAATTCCAGAAATGAAAAGTTAATAATAACGAAAAATTCCAGAAATGAAATGTAGCCAGGGCTTCACCTTGCATACGATAATCAATAATCTCCTTAACCCTCGCTGGACTTGACACATGAAGGAACAAAGTCAAATAATTTATTTTCACACTTCCATGTTACGCTTAATTGGTAATTGCATTAAAATACATTGTATTTTTTTTAAAATTTTAAGGATGTATTCTTATGATACGCGGAAGAAAACGTGCATTAAACTTTCCAAATGCTTATATTTTTCTGAAAGTGTAATATCCACGGAATAATTTAAAGACAAGAAAAGCGTATGTTAGTGTTCATCTAAGAGAGATTCAACCCTTTGAACATAGGCCAAAATAGAGCATAAAATACCTCATAAAACTTATAAATACAGTGAATTAAAATTTAATTTCACTTAAATGTACTTGAAAGTGCTTAAAAGTTGATTTTTTAAGCAAAATATGAGCAAATAATTTCCAATTAGATAACTTGTACCCAAAAAATGTTGTTCACCCATGTCAAAATTAGGCACATTTTTTCCTATAAAATTGCTCAAAAACCAAAGAAAAACATATTTCT
Organism: Saccostrea glomerata; assembly: GCA_003671525.1. NCBI lineage: Eukaryota > Metazoa > Mollusca > Bivalvia > Ostreida > Ostreidae > Saccostrea > Saccostrea glomerata. Next base: position 34,642 of record PRKT01001430.1, read on the forward strand.
ACAATTAAACGTTTTAAGAAAATTGTTGTACAGTTTCTTTAGGTATTATGGCTCCTTTTCATAGCATGAAAAGTAGGGGTTAGTGTACATATAAGAATGTTTTGATATTTTTGATATCCCCACCCCCTGTTTCTTTTTCAGCATTTAATGAAAATAAATCAAAGCATTTAGGCGTCAAAGTATGTGTTTTATTCACCAAATATTCAAAATTTGTGTGATAATTCCAGTTAATAATTACAATTTTGTTAAGAAAAGATTTTTTAAGAACAAAAAGTAATCAGTTAACACATAAAACTTCATAATAATATGTTGGATGACTTACTTGGAAGACTTACTTTTAAAAAATATTTTAAAAAGAATTAGATTATAATTTACTGGTAATATCATTGTTCAAAAAAATGTAAAATCATTATTTTGTCTATCTGACTGTTTTTATGAACCCAGGCCTGTAGTTTAGACTCAAATAATTTCTACGTGTTCCATGATGTTTCAGAAATATTCCATTTTTTAAACCCGCATAGACTACAATAGAATGAAGCGACCTAGTGTCTTACCGAATGTAAACAGTTAAAAATTATAGAAGTTATCTTATTATTTTCTTACGGTATGTCTATAAATTTGAGATAGAGATTCTGCATTTACAATATCACAGGTAATTTATCATACACTAAGAGCTAAAGTTGCAATAAAAAAGATAATACGAATGTTGTCGTCTGCACGCCTCTAGAGAACTTAGGCCTAACGTTACGTACAAATGTACATGTAACATGTTTATGCTACGTTTGAGTTTGCGATGTGACAGTATACTATGCATGTTGAAGCCTTTGTATCTATAATGCATAAACATTGGTATTTTCAATAAGTTTGAAAGCATTGTAAACCTACATTTTCGCTTTTCCACTGCTACTGGAACGTCGTCAACACACTTCGGCGCTCTTGGCTGGCAGGTTTGGGCACCGCTTTCGAGAATGTACATGGCCTGATTGTGATATCTGCGATTTTTTAAATGTTTTAAAATTTCTGTCGGTTGGCTCTTTTAATGGAGTGCCATTCGGCATTCCTGTTGCTTTGGAACGGGCGACCCCGTCTTCTTGAGTCTTCCCCTCTCGATCATGTCGATTTCACTTGTCGACTTTCTTAGGCCTATGTCGTAAATATCGTAATTTTGGACACGTGTTGGTCATTGATACAACATAGAAAGATTTTTTTATTTAAAAATAAATATAGTTAAACATATAAATCATAAAAACTTTAAAAACTTCTTTGTAAATTGTTATCAGTTTTAATTTTACGACATGTCTAAGTACGATGACCCACTTGGGGTAAATGATCATAAGAATACATCCTTAAATATGTCTTTAATACAGAGCCAAAGCTCTGGAATTATATTTGCACTGTAAGTCATACATATTAACATCGTACCGAAATCATTTAACTTGATGTTAATAAATTGTTTTAAATTTTCAAGGTACCCTTAAAAGTCTTTAACTATTCTGAAGTTTCTTTTTTTTAAATCGGTAAATCGATCAAGGAAACTGACAAAAAAAAAATCCCAAATTTACTTTCAAATTATGGTAAGTAGTTTGACTGTATCAATCGGAATTTCCTCTGCTTTTCGGAACACGTGTTTTTACTTTTATCAATATGTACGACCATACCATTTGTGTAACGAATTAGTGATTTTGAAAAGAGTGTGCATGTATTCTTTTGTAATAATAAGGAATAGTGATTCTGTTGCGAATATGATCGCAAAAACACAGCAAAATTTTAATGCTTCGAGTAAACTTTGCAGCAACACAGTAAAATTTCAAAAGATGGAGAACCCTGCCTAAGGATGTTTTCATTTAAATATCAAGGCTTTGTTGTTCTTGGGAAGAAGATTTTAACAAGTTTATCTTTCCTGTGTTTTCGTTTGTAAAACTCTACTCAATGATTGTGGCCCAACCCTATCCCCTGGGATCAAGATTTCAAAAAAGTTGAATATACACTAATTGGGAATGCTTTCTTACTAATATGACCAGTCATGCAAATGGCTTTGCTGTTCTAGAGAAAATTCTACAGTAAAACTCGGTTATAAAGAAGTCACTAGGTACTATGAAATTACTTCGCTATATCCGTTATTCGTTATATCCTTATAAGAAATTCATTTAATTCATATAGCTGAGGATCTAATATCACTTCGCTTTATCCGTGAGTTCGCAATATCCGTATTCATACTAAACGAGTTTTCCTGTAGAATTATTTTTCTTTATATTCTTGTGTAAAATTTTGATTGTCCATTGTGGACCTATTATACCCCGGGGTCACGATTTTTTTTAAATTTTCCTTCTTAGATCGTCACCTGTGGCAGCGCCCTACCTCCGGGAGTCGTGATAAGATGAAACTTAAATGTACAAGACCTGAGGATGATTCCCCAAAAGTTCCATTTTTCCGGATACTATAGTTATTGAGGAGAAAAAAAAGATAGATGCCATTTATTTTTAATTACTGCTTCTTTGGAAGAGGGCATAGCCCTTCATTTGAACAAAATCCAATCCCCTTTACCCAGGGATGCTTTGTGACAAGTTTTATTGAAATTTGCCCAGTACTAATGGTTCTTGAGAAGAAGTTAAAAATATGAGCCTTCGGCTCAGGTGAGCTAAAGACTCATTTTAATGGAAATTCGTATAATCAATTAATACACGAAATACCAATTCTGTTCACACGAAGTCAGCTTGCTTTTCATTGACAGCTATTTAAAACAATTTGCAACTTAAAGATTAAACACATGCCTTTTTTGATTTGCTGTAATAACTATATCTTGTTGTATATATACTAGGTAACTACAAGTCAGCAAGGGCCTCGCCAAGGGGTAGAAAAATAAGGGAGAAAGTTACACAATGAGAATTTTATTAATTTACACCAAAAATTTTAAATATATCAAAATAAGTTATTGAAATTTTATTTAAACAATTTCAAGATAATTCCTAGATAACAATCTTTTTAAAATGCCAGCCGTCATGAAGTACATTTAGTTCAAAACAAACTTCAGTTGCGGACAAGGTTTTGATTTAAAGTAACAGAAAAATTAGCCGAAATATTCTTCAATAAGCAAGATAATTCAATCCATTGGATTAACTGCAATACTCTCCCATTATTGTATTTTAACTTTTTAACGCGTTAAATTAATTTTTTTTCAGAAATACCTTTTCAGACACCATTCTGTGATATCACGTATTCTACTTAAATTTTAGGGGTCTTTTTTTCACATTCAAAGAGTTGTATTTGATTTTGTGATTGTGGTAGTGTTACATGTAGGCACTTATGGTTACAAATTGTATCATTTCAGTGTAAAAATTAGTTTGTTTATTCGATGAAACCTGGAATAGAAAGAAATTTTTCAAGAAGTCTGACCCATACTAGTTGATTTGAGCAGAAGGGAGAAAAAAAAGTATACATACAAGAACATGATTAATTCTACAGATATTTTTGCAAGGTATAAAAGAAGTTGTTTCAAATGCCCTCAATCTGTCCATTTCCCGTGAATACAATAGTTATATTTCAAAATTCATTAATACAATCATTGTCCTAAATAATTAACTGCAGTTTATACATGCCAGGCCTGTTGTCCGTCCTGTAGTGGATTTTGATATAACTAATGCTGACCACTGTCCCTAGATCTACTCTCCATTCTGCTGTTTGTTGTCCACCCGCTGATTGTGTACACTGGTTTCCTCCTGCTGAGCGGTCAGCATATTGTCCATCCACTGCCTTGCTTGCTCCCCAAGCTACGTCTTTCCCGGCATCAGGCCAACTGTGCGCCTGCCAGGCGGATTTATGTAAAGCCAAATTTTCTAGTAAGGAAAATGTAAAATTACAAGACACACGGCACCTGCATGTCCTCTCAAAGCCATAAAATTTATTTTGTATCATTCTATCAAGTACTTTAATACGGAAGCCTGTTGACGCCAGTTCAGAGAAAGATATATTTTTATTGCATATAAACCCAATAATTATTGCGCCAAAAGAATTGCGTTTAAACGCAATCTTTTGCGATTAAACGCAAAGTGCTTTGCGTTTCAACTCAATGATTATTGCGATTAATCACAATGTTTGGCGTTTAAACACAATAATTATTGTGATTAATGGCAATAAAAACAATTCTCTGAACTGGCCTCAACGGGCTTCTGTACTTTTATAATAAAAACTTCGTAAACCTCAGCGATCAACAATAATTTGCATCGAATTTTGAAATTGATTCTAAAATTTTACTATAAAACAAATATGTATAAATTGGCAACTTTCCAATTGTTCCGTGCGTCTTACAACTATAAGCTAATTTAAATAAATTGAAATTAAAACAATTTTAACTAAAAGATAGAAATTATAAATTTAATATTAAACTAGAATATTACACAAAATTTTTCATATAAACAATTTAAAGAAGTTATAGCCACCAAAATATCTAAAGACAAAACACATTTCATTAGACATGTATCAGTTACAGTGTACATCGCCATTCAATGCATATAAATATTGTTAAGCGATACGTGTATTGTTTTCATTAGAAATAGTATTATCAAATAGAACATATAATCAAATAACTACTAGTAAGTTTAAAAAGATTGTTCAAAGAAGAAGGTTGTAATTATGTCTGATTAAATTTTTACGCTTTTAATATAATATTGCTTTTTACGGTTTTGCCTGTAAAATAGCCTTTTATAATTTAATTTTGTTTTGTATTCTAGTCTCTCATTGGTTGATTTCTAAAAAGGCACGCAAATTATTTCTCAATAACCTGGTTTGGTATGGGGAATCATCTCCTTGACAACCAGCTGAATCATCTGTATCCATGCAATCCCCTCATTTCCAGTCCATGGGATACATGGAAAATTCCATATTTAATAAATGTACCTTTAACCCCTTACATGGCATATACGCATTTCTACGCATCTGACTTGAAAAACGAGTAAAGTGTAAAAAAAAAATATTCATAACTTCCTTAATACTGCAAATATCCGGATAAATCTTGCACTGCTGGAAAGAGAAAATAATTACGATAAAATAATATAGTACAGATTTTTTTTTTATTGGTCGTACCAGTTTTTTGCTAGCTTGAGTTACACTTTGCGCACTATTTGAGCGATTTTGCCATTCTCGAAATCAATGCAGGGGTAACACGTTACATGTAAAAATTCCAAATTCTGGTAATTACCTCCCAACCCCACCCCATCCATCCAAAATACTTAAAATTGATTTGTAAAAAAATGTACAACATGCTCATAATTTTCAACTCAACAATGAAATATTTTCTAATATTTTCAACTAAGCAAAAATTTAGAACGAAACTCATTCTTAATCAAATGGAAAAATTCCAGCATGATTATGGTGTATTTCGTTGACATGGCAACTGAAATGATATTTTTATAATCATTTTCAGAAACTACACAATACCTGCTTTCAGAATATATATACATTCGTATATACAAAAATTACAAGAAATACTCAAAAAATGCATTGAACTCTTAATATCAATTTGTCTAGAAATGCTTAAAATCTTTGCCATGGAAGGGGTTAACTTCAAACAGTAGCTCGATCTTACCTCATGTAAACAAACATCATGGCTGCTAGATCTGTGTATCAGTTATTACCTCCCCTTGTTTCATATCACTTCGTTACTAGGGGTGTATTAATGATCGGCAAATTTGAACTCATAAAAAGCAGCACAATTTTACACCCACAGTTGTTTAATTATTTTCAAATTAAATTAAAAGGAATGACTCTAATTCTTGGCTAAATTATTCGATTATAACCTGGTTTGGGTCAGTTTACGCTTTTTTATAATCCGCGAAGTGTAAACTGACCCAAACCAGGTTATAATCGCATAATTTGGCCAAGAATTAGAGTCATTCCTTATAATTTAATTTGAAAATAATTAAACAACTGTGGGTTGTCATTAAGAATTAGAGTCATTCCTTAAATAAATTTAAAAAGTTGGCCATTGTGACAAATGTTTCTTTCATTAGTCTTGTTAAGTGAGGTATAATTATACATGTATGCATGTTCTATGGTATTATGGAACAAATTGTTATTTTCTCTGTGTTGCTAAAATTAAAAAAAAAGTTCTCTTTGATGTCCTTTGAAGACATGAGAACTTGTACATGTAAACCTTGAAACCAATAAAAATTGAATATATATACATAAGGATAAAAAAATTTCCTCTCATCAATAATATACCCAAGTTAAAATCCCATTCATGAATTCGACAAATGAAATCGGATATTTTCTATAACAATGTTTTCACTTACCAAGTGCACAAGAATATGCCACGTAGGAGAGGAACACGACAAAGCTAAACATCAACATGACATCAAAATACTCTAAATTAACAGCTAATACCTGCAAAGGAAAACTCATATACATTAATTCTTTCAAACTGAGATGCTCGAAACAAAACAAAATTATTGCAAGGTCGTTTGCAGGACCCCCTTTTATGATTTTTAGCCTAGATGAGAAAACAGTTTGATTTTCCAGTCCTGTGAGAAAATGTCATGTTTATAATCTAACGGATCTCAAAAGGAATTACTGCTCACTTGTTTGTGTGCGTTGGTGGGAGGGGGGGGGGGGGGGGGGGGTGTCCTTGAGCGTGTAACAGAAGTGACGTTATTTTGTGTGTATCGGGATCGATGTCGAATGCTGGTCTTGTTTCTTGTTAAAGGTAGACGAAATTGAACGTACACACGTCACTTGTTGATCGATATTTTATCTTTCATTCGTTATTTTGTCATACATCATCGGCATTATCACATGACGAAGATCCAGGGTATCAGCAATAGTGATGATGACTTTTGTCCTGTTAGCTTGCATTTTTTTCAACTTCTAGACAATACTGAGAGTGAGTTTGAGCTTACTTGAAATGCCTTGAGAAGGTACTCTGTTGGTATTTGAGTACGAGAACAATAAATTTTTATAACCTCAAGTTTTTAATACAAATATGGATTTAGAGTAAGGATTATAAATTTGAGTACGAATTTAAACTCAAAAACGTTTATTACCTCGGTAATTGAGTGAGGGGGGGGGGGTCGCAACACTTTGGTCAATTCTTAGTCAAAAAGAGATAATGTTAAAACATATCGTTTCTCCATCTCCAGAGAAACCGGTATTAATTTTTAGTCCTCAAAAATAATAATAGATTCAGCTCACCCAGGTAGCATAATAATTGTTTTAGGGCTTATAAAACCTTTTTATCGCTGCATAACATACATGTATGTGCAAAACTTTTTTGAGTTTCAATAGATTAATTCATATTACATTTAGTCATTTTTGTGTGTTAAAGCTGTTAAAACCTGGAAAATAACTATTTGTAAACTTCAAGTATACATGTATCTCATCTATTTCAGCATTATAATTACGTTTCATTACTTTGCATGCATAACCTGGTTCATTTACTGAAGAAATTTTTCCGACAAGATGAATCCCAAACATTTTTAATGTTTGATTTTATGAAAAGATTGCATGTAGTGTTATGACTTGTGCAAAAATAAATGTCCTGGGATTTCGATAAAAGGTATATGAAAGTCATAATGTTCAGAAAAAAGAAATTTTGTTAAATGTAACAATTAATTAAGATGTATTTTTTGTGTATTGGATATAAATAAGATCGTTAAAACAATGTAAACGCAGTGTAGCGATCAGGTATATGAAATAATGCTACTGTCCCAGCAGGTTTCACTGGTAGGGATACAAAAACAAAGACAAAGAAAGTCTGTATTTCAACTGGATAGCTACTCTGCAATGTCGGTGAAATTTTAATTTATTGAATTGAAATGGTATTTGTGTATTAATTCATTAAGCAAACGTTCTTTAAAGAAATTAACTCAATGATTTGTTTAAATTCGAAGAGGACATAACACTTTTTGTTAAATTGATATGCCTACAGGAACATAGAATGTGATGATGTTCTTAATATTATTTATTTATCTGCACCACAGGCACTTGTTTCGGTATAAAATTTTTAACCTATGGTATAATTATATAACACAAGGTATCTAACTCCAAATTACACGGAGTACCCCTCTCCTCAGAAACGCACTCGTTTACACTTTCATTGGAAACGCACTGGCAAATTGTTCATTACCATTGTTTTTTACGATAAATTATCTTCACAATCATGTATTGCATGCATATATATCATTGTTTTCGTTAATCTCCGTGAACATCGTCAAAACAATGCTCGCCGAGTGGAAAAGTCGACTCAACCATAAAACGATATGTGCTGATCTCGCACAGGGATTTTGATTGCCTAAAAATCTGTTTCTAAAATTACATAAGATAAACATCGTAAAGTTTGCAGGGAGAATCAGACGTAAGCAAGTTATATCTCACTGCAATATTTAAACACTTGAATTGGATTTTTAAATCCACTCAATTTTTAACTTTGCTCTTTGCTCGAGATTAGCACATACCGTTTTGTGGTTGAGTTCGACTTTTCCATCCGGCGAGTAGAGTTGTGACGCTGATTACGGAGACTAAAGAAAATAAAGACAAGCATGCCATATATGGTCGTGTAGATAAATTATCGTAGAAGACATATGTATAAATATTTCGTACGTATACTTTTTCTGAAAGTGTAAATGAATGCGATTCTGCGGGAGGGGGGGGGTACCCTGTGTCATTTGGAGTTAGATACCTTGTGTTATTAATATATTATGGGTTAAAAAATTTATTACCTAAACAAGTGCCTTTGATCTGCACTTATATTTCAATTCATTTAAATTTGTGGATATAAATGGTTATGTAATAGTAAAATATAAACAGAAATATTTTTGATTTTACCTTATAATGCAGATACGTCAATATATGACAGAAGTCGCACACCGATATCCCGATAACTTTGTTTAAGTAGGGACCAGGAAGTGTAGATAAAAAATAAAAATAGGGAGATATCATATCTCCATGTGTGTTTAACAAATAATGCAAGGTGTGTAATGGAGATTTTTAAAATTATTATTATCAGTATGTGACCCAGGAGATTCACAAATCTTAAATATCTGCCCCCATTTATCAACAAAGATATCATTTTGTTCGTATGAAGGAAAAATATTTCACCACGAAATATTTACAAAACGTTTTAAAATTTTAAAAATAACATGAAATAGGAGAAAAAAGTGTACGAAGATAAAATTTATATTACAGTCCTAGACTTTGATAAATAATAAAAGTTTAATAACAACTAATGATAATATGTTTCTGAAAATATTACTCGCAGGAAAAAATGCTTTTTATGCTTTTCGAAAAATTGATACATTTTGTTAAACTATTCAAAACAAAATCGCGCAAATTGAAATTACTTAATTAAAATGCAGCAGAGTGGAAGCATTGTAGTAAAAATTTGAAGAGACCTTGAATACATGATTAGATTATGATCATTGTTTATCTTACATACTTTTTCATTTTTTTTTTCATATTTAACATGGAGTTGAATAAATACTTCGAATCATCATACCGTATAAGTAGAAATTTTAGCGAGACGCAAAGTTAGTAATTAGTCCTTAAAAACTGGTATTTTATTTTTAGCAAGATGAAATTTTAGCGATTTTAAAGGCTCTTGGTAGAACCTAGTATAAATAAAACGCAATCAATTTTTAGCAATATGCAATTTTAACGATCTCATAGCCCTCGCTTATAATGCAAAAATTAAATCCTCGCTAGAAATTCTGCTTATACGGTATTCTCTTGTACCCAGCATTGAAATATTTTAATCGAGTCTCCTGGATTGTGCCAATAACAGTAAAACTTGGTATTTTCAAACAAAGTTTCCGGTTATGCGTTGTCAGTGCAGGTAAAGCATATTTTCTAGGACTGTTCTTGTAATCTAATATAACTCTAGAGCAAAATTATTTTTACCCACTTCCTGAAATGAAGCCAGAAATTAGTTTATTGCTAATGATCAAGACGTAACAATTCTATTTTCTGGTTTTTTTTTACTATTTGATCAAACACACTGGAAATTTCTAACATTATTTATCAAACGATAAATAAAACAACACAAATATAGCAACACAGGATCATCAGAATATAAAAATTTCAAAGTGATATTCCATATTATTTAATATATGGACTATTATAATTATAAACTTCTGTTTCACTTACATAAATTAACATACAGTAAATGTTTTATTGACGTTCCACACAGCTTCTTGCAAAATACAATAAGAATTAATTTGTTTTAAATAAGCAGAACAAAAAATATAATAAAGTTATATATTTTTCGCAGTTACATGTATTCTAAAAAACATTATAATGTTAAAATAACAGCTAAATTTATCTATGCATCCTGTTAGTTCAATGAACACAAGTCAACAAAATAAAGATTTTCAGACGTTTTATCATGTCATTGTATAGAATTTCACATTTATCAACTGGCTTTCATTGCATCCTTATTTAATATAAAATAAGCTTACGAAACTTGTATTTCCTACAATGTTAGCTAATATTTCTGCAAGAAATAAAAATAAATTGCAAGGCTGAAATAGAATATCCTTATTCTTGTCTTATTCCTCTAGACATAGAACAAGTTTTCAAATCACTTTAATTTAAGTACCCTCACTTTTTCCTACAGAAAGAAACAATATCAGTCATCAGTCATCCCAGATAGAAAATGTAAATAACAAAACAATGGTACCTTGGCAAAATTCAACAGTGTTAACAAAAGAAACTATATTTACAGTGTACTATACGTAGACCTTATAATTTTTTCTCTTCACGGTCATCATAGATGTGAAAATCCTCGTAAGTGTTGGATTTGTCCAGGGTACCAAGTTCTGTATATGGCGAGGTAGTCCTGTTAACGGTTTTATATAAAATAATATAATGAAATGGTTTTAAATAACAAGGATAATAAGAATAGAAGTAAAGATAAAAAATGTTATTGCATACTTATCTCCCTCGATATTTTGATCTGAAAATAAAAACGAAAAACTGATCTCAATTTACATCTTTTGTACAGAAACCAGTATTTATTTAGGAGAAATATGCCCTTTGATAGTCTGCCTTCTGTTTTTATCAGTTCTTGATTATTTCAGACAGTGTTGCCTCAGTTTCTTGAAAAATAAAAAAAATAGTTTGTTTTTCTACTGGTTAGTTGGCAATACAGCCTAGTCAAATCCCTTCTTATAATATTTTAGAATATCGATTAAATTCAAGGTAACCTTTACATTGTAAATTCTGCATCTTTAATTTGGTTTTTCGGGAAGCCAACTTTCAACACTTCTAACATAAACAAAATATGTGATTATGTGATTTTACTTATGGTTTGGGTGATCGGTAAAAACAGAGTAATTTTTCATTTTCCATTGAAAATAAATTACACATTCAATAGTAAAGAATAAAACTATAAAAGATATTTTCTTATAATCATTGAGTATATTTTACCTGAAAGGTGTACAGCTGACAGTTTGTTTGAATTAATTTTTTGTCCGACTCTGCTGCTTTCCTTAGCCTTATCTGTACATGTAAATATATGAATAAATTATCCTAAGACCATTTTATTATGAATTAAAATATTATATCATATTGACTGAACTCCAGGGCAACATGCGTTTTGTCGAACCCAAGAACTTTTAAACTGTTTGTGGAGTCAATAGGCAAGCAGCTCTTTTAAACATGTACATCTACACCGTTCCTCTAATTAATAAAAGGATTAAGCACTAGGAAATATCACATTATCTATCAAATAAATATGGACAGTTATAAACATTATATACCCCTAATCTTGTTTTAATTCTGCTTGTAATATAATCTAAAGACACATCACTAATAAAGACCTGATGAATAAAAGACACAAAATATACTCACTCCGATTCCGCCTCCAGATGAGAAAGGTCGAGGCACTTCCGATGAATACAATGGTAAGAGATACTACAACACATATAATGATAGTTGTGTCATCAGTGGTACATGAATGCGTGTCTGGCACCTTCTAAAAATTTAAAATGAAATATTTTTAATCCGAGTTTTTAAGAAACTATTACTACTCATTAGTTCCTGCGACTTTTTTCAATGAATTGTTTTTTTTATTAAGAACTCAATGCCACTGCTGTACCTTTATTAAAGAAAAATATATTTTTGGCTTTCATTTGCCCATTTCCACGTAATAGGTGTATAAATAAAACCCGGAATTTTTAAAACAGAGATTTAACTCGATTATGTCCTATGAGGGAAAAAAAAGTTTATGTTAGATACATTTTCTGTATTTGTTATATATTTTGTTACTCTAGTTACAGCTCACCTGAAATGACGTCAAACAAACTCCTGATTCATGATGACATGTTTGACTAACACAATCTGTGCTACAGGTCTGGTTACAATTTACACCCCAATACGACCGAGGACAAACTAAACACGGAATAAAAAAGATGTGGAAAGATATACTTATTTCTTACAGATAATGATTTCAGATGTAAGTGAGTAAACAGACAATAATATTAAGGTCTTCCGTCTTCACGGAAGACCTTAAAGTGATACTATTGTTTCTTTTTATTATTATTAAGGTCTTCCGTCTTCACGGAAGACCTTATAGTGATTCTATTGTTTCTTATTATTAAGGTCTTCCGTCTTCACGGAAGACCTTATAGCGATTCTATTGTTTCTTATTATTATTATTATTTTTCTGACCATCTAATTTTGTGCACGCGATTTCTCGAAGACTACTGGATGGATTTTCATGAAATTTGCAGGAACAATGTGTTGTTATCTGAAGTTATTTTATCCGAGATATTTTTTGAAAATTTTTCTCTGGTGCCAAGTTACGGACAATTTTCTGATTTTAAAATGCAATTTTGTCTGCAGTTAATCTCAAGAACAGTAAAAGATATCAATGTGAAACTTTCAGGGATTATAGATCGTGATAGATACTATCCAGGACGCGACCTTTTGTTCGTCGTTAATACTTCCTGTCGTTAGGAGATTTGAATTGAAAAAAGCTTATTTTCTAACTTTTTTGTTTTCCATTATTTATTATTGATTTTTGGAATATTAATAGAGACCCTTCTATTAAGCTTACTATATAAGTTGTTTAAATATTGGTTAATCTGAACGCTAGATATTAATATTTGAAAATCTGAAGCGGGCCCAAGATGGCGGCTGTCTCTGTTGACTCCGCCATTTCGCGAGTAGGGGTTTATGGAGGCAGCTGAGCGTTTGATTAAACCATTCAGACATAAGGATACATGAAATAGAAAAAACTACTTGGACTTTCACGTAGTAGTACTTTGTAATTACGTGTCAATCTTAAAACTTTATTTCCATTTCACTGCTTTAGTGTAACTGGGCTAGATACGATATGTAATGTGTACAATGTGTTAAATATACCTTCTTAACGTTGAAATAAAATAAAGTAGTAGTATTTTTATTTGGTTTCATCTCATGTCATAAAGGCGATAAGAACGTTTCATTTATTTAATTTCATTGAAGCTATCACACCTATTTAATAGATCAGTCCAAAGAAAAGGCGTGAATATTTACTCGTGACGTTTGGCGCGAAATTATCAACAGTGGCCCGCCTTTTATAATTCTTAGACAGGTGTACTGTTGCAAATGTATACACAAGTATATCTAGAGCAGTGCTCCCAATAGCTTAATGGTTTGTGCGTTAATACCTCACGTAGTAATTACGTTACATTACAATTCTGTGTCAAACTAAAGATTTATTCCAGTGTCTTCTCAAACGTCCTCTGTAACTGGTTTTGGTTGGTTCTCAAAGTAGAAAAAGAAAAGACTAAATGTGCAAATGAGAGATACCTATTATCATTTGTTTTGCAAAACGGAAAAACATATCTTAAATCATAGTTATAAGTTATAGTTTTTCAAGAAACAATATCGATGCATATACATAGTAAGTATAAAACGTAGAACCACTGTTTTTCCCATGCACACTTGTGTGATTAAACAAATAGAAAAAACAAAAATAAGAAAACCATTTTAATAAGACCGTAAAATGGAGTTTATATTAATATTCTTTTCTCAAAGATCTGAATCAAGTTACTGAACATAAATGGTATCTGATTCCTTGACTGTCGTAGAGCCAGGCATGTTTTTCGGTGAAACATTTCAACCTTTTTATGAAAGTGTAACTAATCGGCATAGTTCACTTCTGAGACGGGAAATAAAAAAAAAATTAAATTACAGTCATTTCAGTGCTTTTGTGTTACTTTTCTGTAGAATGTGTACAATGTGTTAAATATATTTTCTAAACCTCGAAATGTAGGCTATGAGAACGTACTTTTTTCTTAATTTCATTGAAGCTATCACACCTATTTAATAGATCAGTCCAAAGAAAAGGCGCGAAGATTTAACGTGGCGTTTGGCGCGAAATTATGAATAATGGCCCGTCTTTTATAATTCTTAGACAGGTGTACTGTAGCAAAAGTATACACAAGTACATTTAGAGCAGTACTCCCAATAGCGTAATGGTTAGCGCGTTGGGGATAAAAAGGGAAAAAAGCGGATTGGATTTTCACGCTGGCGACCTGGATTCAATTTGTGACCAAAATTTTAAATCACTTCTCAGCTCGACTTTACGAGTTATTTTTTTTTCAGAATCGGACGGAAGACCTCTCGTTGCTCGCAACGAGATCGTTTCTAGTTATTATTATTAGGTCTTTCCACCTTTCTGTGGAAAGACCTATTGAAATTGTTCTGTTTATTATTATTATTTTTCCGCCAAACGTGTTTTTGAGTTTCAAGATTTATCGAAAAGATTTATAGACCATAAGAATGTACTTCGTAAATGATTTTCGCAGTTGACCCTGCGTATATGAACTTTGACTCTTAAAGGAGTTATTGCCCCTTTTGCAAGAAATGCTTGTTATCGCTACTCCTCCGAAACCATAAACTGCAGAGATTCCAAACCTTTATTAATGTCTGCGACTACTTGAAAGGATCTTCGGATCTATTCATTGCGAAAGGATTCGTAGACCCCTACTGTGAGTTTTTGCCCCTGAAAGTTTTTGAATTTTACAAATAATGAAAAATTTTTAAAACGAGAAGTTGTAGAGACATGGGACCAACTGCACAAGATTCATTGACCTTTGTCCTTAAAATTTATGCAAAGGTCAAAGGTCAAGGTCATTCCAAAAATGAGAAATTAAGGTCTTTTTATATCTCTTTTGTTTTTCAACATATACTTAAAGTCTTTGCAACATTAATATGCCCTCTTAAAACTATTTGAAAGATTTCATTCTTGTCACCTAACATTAACTCTTATAAAAGTTATTGCCCCTTACGCAAGAAATGCTTGTTATCGCTACTCCTCCGAAACCATAAACCGCAGAGGTTTGAAACCTTTACCAATGTCTGCGACTACTTGAGAGGACCTTCGGATCTATTCATTGCGAAAGGATTCGTAGACCCCTTCTATGAATTATTGCCCCTGAATGTTTGCGATGTTTACGATTATCAAGATCTTTTCTTAAACGACAAGGCGTAGAGACATGGGGCCAACTGCAAAAGATTCTTTGACCTTGAAATTTAGGTCAAGGTCAAAGGTCAAGGTCATTCAAAATATGTAGAATTAAGCATTTTCTATAGCTCTTTTGTTCTTCACCAAATTTTAAATATCTTTGCACCTTCAATATGTACTCTTAAAACCATTTCAGGGATTTCATGCTTGACCCCTAAGATTGACCCCTCTAAAAGTTAGTGCCCCTTCCAGTGTAAACCCTTGTTATCGCTACTCCTCCGAAAACCGTAAACCGCAGAGATACAAAACCTTCAACAATGTCTACGACTAATTTAGAACACTTCTCATTCCATTGGTGCGAAAGAATTCGTAAACCATTTTAAGTAGTTATTGCCCCTGCCAGTTCATGATGTTTACGAAGAACTAAAAACTTCTTAACGACAAGTCGTAAAGACATGGGCCCAACTGTATGAGATCTTTTGACCTTTGACCTTGAAGAATAGGTCAAGGTCAAAGGTCAAGGTCATTGAAAAACTTGAAATATTGTCGATTTAAGCTTAATCCAAATGACCTTGACCTTTGACCTTGATATTTGACCTTGACCGTTGACCTTGACCCCTTACTCAAAAAGTTATAAAGTAATATTCATTACCTTTATCTGGATTCAGCTTCGAGTGTTAATCTCAAGTTTATCTCTCTCTTTACTTTTTTTTTTTGATGACCTTGACCTTGATAAATGACCTTGACTTTTGACCCCCTAGTGACCCAAAGGTCACAATAAAGCTTAAGGTCGTTGAGGTATTTTCAACTCTTACTCTAACAAATGCTTATACCCCCCCCCCTTTTTTTCTAAAAAAAAAATCAACAGCAGCATAGAGAAAATGTCTACAAGTCAAGAGACACGATATATCGACATAAGATTCGGAGTAAAAGCAAGAAGAGACCTTAAAGAAAGTGTCCTGAGAGTTTTAAGGTGAGTCTCTAAAATATAATGAAATTGTAGTGAAAATCGGCAAAATCTGCATTTTTTTCTGTCTGAAATTTAGTTATAGCTGAGCATAAAAATTAATTGAAGCCCGTATTGGTTATTTCTGCAATTGTTGTTAATATCATTCGATTCTCCTGCTCTATTACGAAATTTTAATGCCAATTATTCTTGCTTTCTTTAGTGTATGGAATTTATTTCAATTTTATTTGGATTTAATATTAATGGCATGAATCTTGATTTCATCTGAAATTTGATTTTTTTTTGTCTAGAATAACACTATCCCAAGAAATAGCGACTTTCAGCATAGTAAAGAGAAATACACATTTCTTCCCTATGTTTCCCATCTAGAATTACATGTTTGGAATTTTATTTATGCTACTTACATTGAATTTCATGCCTATTTCGGTCAGGAATGTTAAAACCCGAACCCGATTCTCTGTTTTCCTTTTCCATAATTACAAACTGCCTTGCATCTCTCGCTATGTTTCTCACATGATCTTAAATAATTTATCGCCGTCTATTTCAAACATAAAACAACTCAAATCGGATATTTTCAAACACCTCTTTAATACATGTATAATGCACATATGATGCAGGTACACATGGGACATTTCACAACGTTTTCACTTACGCTTCCGTCTTGATGCGCAGATCAAATGCATGTTATTCATATTAATAGGTATATCATAATTTTAATCAGACCCTACCCCTTACATCTTAACTTGAAAACAATCTCATTCAAGCTCATATATACACCTAGGAGCGTGTTACAATGTTTTTTATGTGCTCTCTTTGCGTGATCAATGAATTCGTGCTTATCCCCGAGTCGACTCGTATAAACCAGGAAGTCTGTTCAGAATATATTTATACCAACTGCGAGCCCGATCTAAACTCCTAGTAGAGAAATGAGAATTTTGCTGTTTTATTTATTTTCTTGCTTTTTTCCTACTTTTTTCAGCCCAAATGATATTGAAACACTTAAAAAGGTGGAAAGACGTCTCATTGTTCTCTGAACAATTAGTTTACTAGTTTTTCTTATTTTTTTTACTTTTTAATTTTGTGCACGCGATTTCTCGAAGACTACTGCAAGAAATTACATGAAACTTTCAGGACAGATGTGTCGTAACATGAATTTATTATATCCGAGAGAAAATTTGGAAACTCACTTCCGGTGCCAAGTTATGGACAATTTCCTGAAATTAAAATGACATTTTGTCCACGATTTAACTCAAAAACGATAAAAGATATCAATGTGAAACTTTCAGGGATAATAGATCATGATAGATCCTAACCAGGACGCCTAACCTTTCGTTCGTCGTCAATACTTCCTGTCGTAAGGATAAGCGAATTGAAAAAATCGTATTTTCTAACTTTTTTGTTTTCCAATATTTTTTCATTATTTTTGAAATATTAATAGAGACCCTTCCATTGATGCTTACTATGTAAGTTGTTTGAATATTGATTAATCTGAGCTCTAGATATTAATATTTGAAAATCTGAAGCGGGCCCAAGATGGCGTCTGCCTCTGTCAACTCCGCCATTTCGCGAGTAGGGGTTTATGGAGGCAGTTGAGCGTTTGATTAAACCATTCTGACATAAGGATACATGAAATAGAAAAAACTACTTGGACTTTCACGTAGTAGTACGTTGTAATTACGTGTCAATCTTAAAGCTTAATTTCCGTTTCACTGCTTTAGTGTAACTGGGCTAGATACGATATGTAATGTGTACAATGTGTTAAATATAACTTCTTAACGTCGAAATAAAATAAAGGCGCTAAGAATGTTTTATTTTTAAAATTTAATTGAAGCTATCATACCTATTTAATAGATCAGTCCAAAGAAAAGGCGCAAATATTTACTCGTGGCGTTTGGCGCGAAATTATCAATAGTGGCCTGCCTTTTATAATTCTTAGACAGGTGTCCTGTTGCAAATGTATACACAAGTAAATTAAGAGCAGTGCTCCCAATAGCTTAATGGTTTGCACGTTAATAGATCACGTAGTAATTACGTTTCAATTCTGTGTCAAAGTAAAGATTTATTCCAGGGTCTTCTAAAACGTCTTCTGTAACTGGTTTTGGTTGGTTTTTAAAGTAGAAAAAGAAAAGACTAAATGTGCAAAGGAGAGATACCTATTATCATTTGTTTTGCAAGACGGAAAAACAGATCTTAAATCATAGTTATGTTATAGTTTTTCAAGAAACAATATCGATGCATGTGTATAGTAAGTATAAAACGTATAACCACTGTTTTTCCCATGCACACTTGTGTGATATTAAACAAATAGAAAAGACAAAAATAAGAAAACCATTTTAATAAGATCGTCTAATGGAGTTTATATTAACATTCTTTTCTCAAAATTCTGAATCAAGTTATTGAACATAAATGGTATCTGATTCCTTGACTGTCGTAGAGCGAGGCATGTTTTTCATCGAAACATTTCAACCTTTTTATGAAAGTGTAACTAATCGGCATAGTTCACTTCTGAGACGGGAGATAAAAAAATTAAATTATAGTCATTTCACTGCTTTTGTGTTACTTTTCTATGGAATGTGTACAATGTGTAAAAAAGATTTTCTAAACCTCGAAATGTAGGCTATGAGAACGTTCTTTTTTCTTAATTTCATTAAAGTTATCACACCTACTTAATATATAGGTCCAGTGAAAATGCGCGAAGATTTAACGTGGCGTTGGGCGCGAAATTATGAATAATGGCCCGTCTTTTATAATTCTTAGACAGGTATACTGTAGCAAAAGTATACACAAGTACATTTAGAGCAGGACTCCCAATAGCGTAATGGTTAGCGCGTTGGGGATAAAAGGGGAAAAAAGCGGATGGGATTTTCACGCTGGCGACCTGGATTCAATTTGTGACCAAAATTTTTAATCATTTCACAGCTCGACTTTACGAGTTTTTTTTTTCCAGAATCGGACGGAAGACCTCTCGTTGCTCGCAACGAGATGGTTTCTAGTTTTTCTTATTTTTTTGACTTTCTAATTTTGTGCACGCGATTTCTCGAAGACTACTGGATAGAATTACATGAAATTTTCAGGACGGATGTGCTGTAACATGAATTTATTATATCCGAGAGAAAATTTAGAAACTCACTTCCGGTGCTAAGTTACGGACAATTTTCTGAAATTAAAATGACATTTTGTCCACGATTAAACTCAAAAACGGTAAAAGATATCAGCATAAAACTTTCAGGGATTATAGATCGTGATATATTCTATCCAGGACGCGACTTTTTGTTCGTCGTCGGTACTTCCTGTCGTTAGGAGAAGCGAATTGAAAAAATCGAATTTTCTAACTTTTTTGTTTTTCAATATTTTTTTATTTATTTTTGAAATGATAATAGAGACCCTTTGATTGATGCTTACTATACAAGTTGTTTGGATATTGGTTAGTCTGAACTCTAGATATTAACATTTGAAAATCTGAAGCGGGACCAAAATGGCGCCTGTCTCTGTCAACTCCGCCATTTCGCGAGCAGGGGTTTATGGAGACAGCTGAGCGTTTTGATGAAATCATTCTGACATAAAGATACATGACATGTGAAAAACAACTTGGACTTTCACGTAGTAGTACGTTGCAATTCAGAGTAATCTTAAAACTTAATTTCCGTTTCACTGCTTTAGTGTAACTGGGCTAGATACGATATGTATTGTGTACAAAGTGTTAAATATACTTTCTTAATGTCGAAATAAAATAAAGGTGATAAGAAGTTGTTTTGTTTATTTAATTTCATTGAAGCAATCACACCTATTTAATAGATCAGTCCAAAGAAAAGGCACGAATATTTACTCGTGGCGTTTGGCGCGAGATTATGAATAGTGGCCCGCCTTTTATAATTCTTAGACAGGTGTACTGTTCCAAAAGTATACAAAAGTATATTTAGAGCAGTCCTCCTTGTGACCAATATTTTGAATCACTTTTCAGCTCGATTTTACGAGGTTTTTTTTTTCTTGAATCGGACGGAAGACCTCTCATTGCTCGCAACGAGATCGTATCTAGTTATTATTATTTTTTTTTTCCGCCCATCTAATTTTGTGCACGCGATTTCTCAAAGACTACTGGATGAATTTTCATGAAATTTAAGGAAATAATGTGTTATTATCTGAAGTTATTTTATCCGAGAGATTTTTTGAAGATTCGCTTCCAGTGCCAAGTTACGGGACATTTTAAAATGACATTTTGTCCACGGATTATCTCAAGAACGGTAAAAGATATCAAAATGAAACTTTCAGGGATGATAGATCGTCGTAATTACTATCCAGGACGCAACTTTTCGTTCGTCGTCAGTACTTCCTGTTGTTACCAGATGCGAATTTAAAAAGTCGATTTTTCTAACTTTTTTGTTTTTCAATATTTTTCAAGTATTTCAAGCTTAGGTAATGGAGACCTTTCCAATGATGCTTACTATATAATCTGTTTGAATATTGACAAATCCAAAGTCTAGATATTAACATTCAAAAATCTGAAGCGGGTCCAAAATGGCGGCTGTCTATGTAGACTCCGCCATTTCGCGAGTAGGGGTTTATGGAGGCAGCTGAGCGTTTGATTAAACGATTCTGACATAAGGATACATGAAATGTAAAAAAACTACTTCGACTCTCACGTAGTAGTGAAATGGTTGGAGGAGTTACCTCCCGTTACTTGTTTATATTATAATAGATAATCAATGTAAATATTGTAATTAATTGGTCAATTGACAAAAGAATTATACAAGTATTATTGATAAATGATGTTCTGTTAGAAAATAATAATAGCGTTGCCAAAAGAAAGGCAATCTGTTGTATTTTATCAATATGATATCTCATAACTTATGATCATTGATTAAGTTGAGGTACAAGGGGGCAGTGCAGCCAACTGGTTTGTGTCTTCACTTTGGTACAGAAACCAGTTGGTGTATCGATCAAATCGGATTGTGCAAAGTTGCCGTAGTCAGTGACTAGTTAAAATATAGCTGGGTGACGTTAGTTATAGGTTTGTCATTAGGACAGAGAAGCTCTTACAAAGTTAAATCATACTGTGTAATATATTGTAGCCACTTGGCTAGAGTTATATAGGCAACTTGATAAGCAGTAAGACACCAGGCAGGTGTTAAAGGCTAAATCAAGAGGCACCAGGCAGGTGGCTGTTGACTTATATAGTCAGTTGTATAGTGAGGCAATTGTCATATGGCACCAGGCAGGTGCCGGTTTTAACTTAAGATATATAATTGTACAAAGCACCTAGGTCATTTGATTTAAAGACACCAGGCAGGTGTCATATTATTATCTGTATATATTGCATTCAATCATATCCCCAGTAAAACTCGGTAATCCGAGCACGGACCTACTGACCGCTCAGGTCCGACACGTTACAGTAGAACGTTGCAATTGAGTGTCAATCTAAAAACTTAATTTCCGTTTCACTGCTTTAGTGTAACTGGGCTAGATACGATATGTAATGTGTATAATGTGTTACATATACTTTCTTAACGTCGAAATAAAATAAAGGCGCTAAGAATGTTTTATTTTTAAAATTTAATTGAAGCTATCATACCTATTTAATAGATCAGTCCAAAGAAAAGGCGCGAATATTTATCCGTGGCGTTTGGAGCGAAATTATGAATGCTTTTTATAATTCTTAGACAGGTGAACTGTTGCAAAAGTATACACAAGTATATTTAGAGCAGTACTCCCAATAGCTTAATGGTTAGCGCGTTGGGGATAAAAAAAAAAAACGCATTCACGTTGGCGACATGGGTTCAATCCTCCTTGTGACCAAAATTTTGAATCTCATTTCAGCCCGATTTTACGTGGGTTTCTTTTCCTAAAGCGGACGGAAGACCTCTCGTTGCTCGCAACGAGATCGTATCTAGTTTCTAAATATATTTCTTCCAGATTCAGGGTTCTCCACATTTGAAAATTTAACCATGGAGGAAGCTGCGCGAAGGCAAAATGTGACCGAAAACACGAGTGCGTGTTAGACTTCCGAAACTTTATTAATCAATGATTGGTTTTACATTTTTTAAACTTAACCACTGCAACACAAAACAATGGAATAACTAACACTTTTTAAAGCTAAAAAAATAACTAAATTAGAAAAAAAGGATTATTTTTTTTACTTTACAAATATACCAAAAATTGCCAAAGACTGGAGTAACCTTTAAAGTAAACTTTTGATACAGTTACCATGACAATATTATTCAGAAACTAATGATTATAAGAATTGTTGTAGCCTGTTAAATGAAACATTTTGTTAAAATATGATTAAAACTGATGAATGGGAAGTATTTTTTAAAGTGAACACACAAACGAACTTTTGGACCAGTGTCTCTTTTTTCTAAACTTTCTATTTTTCTACATATTGCATTTTTCACCAGCTTTACTCCTTTGTTTACCTCTCCACGTGTCCTAGTGTTAAAAATAGCGCCACGCGATGTTTCATAACAACGGGAAGTAACTCTAAAACTAAGATGGCGATTTACACGAAGGCTCTATGTACATTTTATCAGAAAGACAATAAAGTTAAAATTAAAAAAAAAACAGAACATTGGGAATTGATTAAATACAAAGGAATATGAATTTTTGAAAGAGTATTTGGTAATTTTTTTTTCTTCCACAGTAAGAAAGTTGAATAGCATGCATGACGATTATCATGTTCGTAGTTGTCGTCTTTTATAAACCTGGTATCTAATCATGTAGTGAACATGTTGATCAAAGTTCCGAAAAATTATTTACATGTATACAGGATAATTAATCTCAAAATATTGATCGTCAGCTGATTGACTCTCCATTGTTACGCTTCACAGCATAGTCGCCGATTAACGACAGTGTTTGTTTTAGCACGGCCTGGCTTTCTCTCGAGGTGTATGGCAGTCGTAGTGTAAACACAATTATATAATTACTCAAGTCATTTAAAAAGTAGGTGTCAGGACTGAAATGCAACAGAATTTAATGATGGCGGCTGCTGATTTTAACCATGGCGCAGCTCGTTTAACCATGGCGCACATAAATTTAACCATGGCGGGCCGCCATGGTAAAACCCCTTGTGGAGAACCCTGAGATTTATATTTAAAAAGTATAAAGATAAATTAGAGTGACCAAGGACATTTTATTACAGCTCCGAGAGGTCTATGAACCATAATTCTCATAAAAACACTTCAGTTACAGAAAAACAGATATCAGTTTGGTGTAAAAGAGTTAAATATATGTGGTACAACGTATCCAGCAACCCAAGGGGTGTGGCTAAACACACCTTACACAAGACTAATTGTGGATGCTTTTTTCATTGCATTGAAATACTGCAGTACTTCAATTTTTTACCCAACATATTTCTTGGTGAAAAATACTCACACAGTGTAAAATAATTATATGTACATTTCCATAAAAAATCAACAAGGAGACGCGAGTTGATAATAATACATTGTTATTATACTTTGAGTACAAAGCATTCCCTGGTATCCGCCTGAACATCCTTTTAAGCAAGTACCGCTTACATGGTGGCACTGTGTACCGTCTAGACAATTTCCACATATATTACTGCAGTTCAAACCATACTTTCCTTGTTCACATTCTAAAATAGAGAATCTGTACAATCAAACTTTCAAAACTATTCAAGGAGATACACAGTGCACCAAATAAAATCTTTTTTCTATGTTTATATAAAAAAAAACCTTAATTTAATGATGCCGCTTAACTTTTTCAGTTCTTCAGGAATTCCCAACATTTAAATTTCATAAGTTATTAAAAAACCATACTTACACCCCAAAGTTACATAAAATTGAACATTTTTTATGTCATATATTATTGGTATGTAAATATGCATGTTAAAAGGCAGATCAAGGGAGTTTAACTAATTAAATTAAACTCATTTTACTTGATAATAAAATATTGACCCTTTTTTAAGTATTGTTGTAAGAATGTACATAATACCCGTTTATATCGTAATTAGTTTTTTTATTCAGTAGTAATAGAAAACTAAAACCTTTCATAATTTTATATCATTACAATATCATGCTACATGTTCTTTTAAGTTAAGAATGAAAGTTCATCACATTTGTGGAGACATTCTTACATTCGTTTCCTCATTAATTACTTATTATACAGAGAGATCCATTGTAACCAGAAGAACATCCATCTAAACATACGCCATTAACGTGATGACATTGTGATTTATCCAGACAATGACCGCATGTTTTACCGCATGCAGCTCCGTACATTCCACTGTCACATTCTTACAAAATTAATATTTCATTTTTTAGGACCCTTTCAAACTCAAAATTGAAAAATTATTAATTCTTATGCACATTTAAAAGTCCAAGGGGCATGAATATGTCAAAAACTGCCTCCATTTCTACAAAAACAGATTTTGACCTAGATACATGTATACATGTATAAATATTTTGATTTTTTCAGAAGTTGTAACTTCTGAAAAAAAATGAAGGAAATATACAAAAAATTGGAAATTTTCTAAGTCAAAGGGGCATAACTATGTCAAAAATGGCTCGATCATACCCAAAAGACTTGACCTAGATGTTCTTATGACAGATCTGTATACCCAAATTTGATTTCAGTATGTGCAACCACTGCGAAGAAAATGAAAAGACATGCAGTGTTTCTACCTACAGACAGCAGCAAAGCAATAATACCCTCACTTCTATGATGGGGTCTTAAAATGTTCTATGCTGTCCCCCATTTTAAGTCATTAAAAGGATAAGCTATAGTGAATGATTCTATGAGAAAATATTCTGGCATCATTATTAAAAATTAATGTCCCATTTCCGTTTAATTTTTAAACACATCTTTTTCTAAAAAACTATAATTATGAAATTTAAAATGATTATATATATGTATATACGTTTAAAATAAAGGCAAAGGAATGTTTTTACCGTCGGTGCAGCGAACGCCTTGATATCCGACTGAACATCCTTGTAAGCAAGTACCGTTTACATGTTGACATTGCCCATCATTTTGACAATGGCCACAGCTTTCATTGCAGTTAACACCAAACATTCCAACGTCACATTCTAGAGCAAATTAAGATAATAAAATATGAAATAAAGTATGAAATGATATCGAGATATATTTATACCATTGATAAATAACATAAATAAAGGGACATTCATATTTTTACAACTGCTGTAACATTGCAAAGACAAATTCAAATTATTTGCAAAAGTGAGTAATCTAACAATTTTTGTGAATACATACAGCATAACACATGTAACATTTTTCATTCGACGGTTGTTCCAGAATTTCTCAAATACTATTAAACCAAAACTAACTTTTTTCCAAGCTATTGGAAAATAATCAGGAGCACATATACCCTGTTCGGCTACATGAATAAAAAAAAACATTCAAAGGGTGCTGAATATCGGTGGTCGGTGACAATCTTTTGAATTTTAAAATAGCATTGTCATTATAGTTTTCTTCATTTTTAAGCTATATGAATGTGCAATGTCACAAAATTTACTTACATGTATTTCAACACTACATAATATTGCGTACGGGTGTTTAAAAATTTATCTTTTTGACATCATTTATGACAACTATAGAAAGATACGTGCCAAAGCACCTTACATTAGACTTGTCAATAATGGTGACGTTGGGCGGCGAAAATCTGGAGCACAAAATTATCAAGAAACACTATGTTGAGCGGGACACATTGGTAAAAAGAAATGCTAACAATGAAAAACCACGATACGGGTTTATTTCTAGTAGAAGGGGTATGAGGTTGACTTTCATTGTTACCCGATAGAAGAGAATAGACCACTTAATTAAATGAAGACCGACTGAAAAGACATTAGCGGGATGTCTAAGCCTACGTCAAGATTGCTGTTGAACAATTCGATCAGTTATGTTTATGATCGGGATGTGGTTATTGTCTATTAAGAGAATCAGCACCGGAATCTTTTGGTAACAGTGTTTTTTTTAGGTCACCTGAGTTACTCAGGTGACCTATTGCTATCCGTTTTCGTCCGTTGAACCACTGAACCAATTTGAACCAAATTTGGTAAACAGCATCTATGGATGAAGGGGAACAAAAATTTTGATTTTGATGTCCCCGCCCCTCTGGGGCCTGAGGGGTAGGGCTAAAATCACTAAAATTAATGAAATGTTAAAAAATCTTCTTCTTTACTCCTGGACATTAAGCAGGCAAACTGTTGGTGTGAATGTAATGAGCATTGAGTTCTCTACCAAAATTGTGAAATTCATGACCCCAGGGTCAGGGGTTCTAGTGCTAGGATGGGGCTCTATTGATCGTATACTGAAAATGCATTAAATCTTTTGAAAATCTTCTCTGCTCCTGGGTATAAAATAAACTAAACTCATTCAAATTTGTGAATTTCTTGACCCTTGTTTAAGGGGTTTTGCCATTTGGTGTAAGGGGTGGGGGCTGTTTTGATTATATATTGAAAATACATTTATTCTTTGAAAATCGTTTTCTTTGCTCCTGGGTATTATGCTAATGATCCAAGTTTATATATTTATGATAAAGTAAGGTGCATCTAGCAAAATGGTTAATTTCCTGCCCCTTGGGTCAGGGGTATCGAGGAGGGGGGGTACATAGTCTGAAAATAGATTAATGCTTTGACATCTGCTCTTTGGTATTAATCAACCATTTATGATGAAATGAAATTTATGATAAAATTTCCAATCTTTTTTAAATATGTGGCCCCGGGTCAGTGGTTCCTTTGGGGTGCACAACTGATTATAAAGTGGAAGTGCATTTTCTCTTTATTATTCTGATCTACATCTGGGTATTAGTAAACAGAGAAAGCATGCTTAGTTTATAATGATGGTAAGCAATGGTGCCTCTTTCCAAACTTTCAGAATGCCATGGCCTCTGGTTTAAAACACAAACCAAATTCAATTGTTGGAAAGTTGTTACATGATACTCAGGTGAACTATAAGGCCCGTGGGCCTCTTGTTGAGATATATAATTCGGTTACTAAAAGAATACAGTGCCAAATTCATATTTTAATGAATTTTATTTGAGACACTAGCTGTTTTCAGAACAAATTCACAAACACTGCAAGCTACGTTTTACGTCGTCAGTGTTGCGCCAACAGCTGATTTGTAAGATTTGTTTATCGGAGAGAAATATGTTATTTATATGGACTTTTCATTGAAATTGAAAGCCAATATTCGAGAAAAGATGATCAAGATGTATGCCAATTTTTGACTTTCTAGTCCGCAGCTGGGTGAAACAAAAGATTTTGAAAATGTTCGCGTTCCTTTGGACAACACTCGCAAAACATTGTAAGTCAATTTAGAATGATAAGCGATGATGACTTACTACTTTTACAGAACTGTCCCTTGTATCTAGGTAAACACCCCTGTAAACAGGAACCATTTATATGGTGACATTGTGATTCATTCAGACAGTGTCCACAGGTTTCGTTGCAGTTTGCACCATATTTTCCATCGTCACATTCTTTAAACAACAAAGCAGACGACTTTTTTTTAAGTTTCTAACACAATTCACATAATCAAAGGCACTTTTGACTGCAGCCAAGTCCATACATTCTACCTTCACATTCATCAATATAATTTACATTCTTAAATTCATAATATATGTAAGGTTTGGACTCATGCTTCCCTAATTGTTTAAATTCTTAAAATGTTTCGAAATGGACTAAGTATATGGATGTGATAAATCATGAAAAATGTGTCATGAATAAGGACCTCTCTGGAAACATGAGCACATTAATATGGTATATTACTGAAACAGTGGCAAGCTCTTTGAGATAATTCAAGAAGTACATTTTATACCTGCTGTTTGCAGCAATATTACAAAAAAGGATTTAATCTTTAGTCGTTAAACACTAATGACTATTCATTTCCATTTTTGGTTGCTTATTTGTCTAATACATGTATACTTACCCCTTGGGTAATGGTACAAAATAACAGAGAACATGATAAATCAATTTAGATAAACTGATCTATATATTCCACGTTTCAGGTTGACTAATAAATAATTGATAGCAATCACTCACCACTGTAACATGAAGATCCCTCATACCCTGGTGAACACCCCTGTAAACAATGACCGTTACCATGGTGACAGGAAGTACCGTCAAGGCAGTGTCCACAGGTTTTGTTACAATTTAAACCATATTTTCCATCATCACATGCTTAAAAAAATAAACAGATTAGTATCTACTCACACTCCTTCCATTGGTTTATCTTTTTGCAAGTCCTCATTTTTTTTTATTAATAGCATGGTATGAATAGTTTCTTCCCATTGGAAAATAATTCAATTACAAGTTACATGAATATAGTAGGATTAATATGAAACCAATATTATTGGCTTAGAATAAAAAATTTAGAAAAAAATACTGATTCGTTAAATTTCATGATTCTTACGTTTGAAACAAGATGGCCCCTCGTATCCAGGAGCACAGCCATGTACACAAGACCCATTTATTTGATGACACTGTGTATCATTTAGACAATGGCCGCAAGTCAAATTACAGAAAGCCCCGTACATTCGACTCTTACATTCTTCAAGAAAATTATGAAAACATTAAATAATTTTGCTTAAAGAAAAATCTTAATAAATAGGCCTTATAGTTTGAAATTTTGAAACAATATATTACTTCTTGGTGTTTAGACTAAGGCAAAATAAGCCTATATGAAAGTTACATAATTATAAACTTCACAAGAACATCATCCAAATCTTCTTTTTACGAGAAAATGACGAAAATCAAGGCATGACATGTGTCTGAAAACTTCAAGGGGTTTTGACAAGATTTTCATATGAGTTTTTAAAAAAGAGCATATCGCGTAAATATCTTATAAAGAAAGAATGCGCATAATTTTCAAATTTGAAAAAAAAACAACATATCATATGAAATACTTTCTCATATGTAAAGTTTTAAAAACATGCTAAGGAATTTTTACATTCGTTTCCTAAATAAATAAACATTAAATAATTTAAATAGTCATTCTCTGTAACCACTTAATTTTCGTTGCCACACATGGTCACCGATTTTGATGAGATTTTAAGCCACTTTGAATCTTGATTGTGGCTTAATAGAAACTAGAAAAAGCAAACAAACCATTCTCACAAAACATGACACCTTGATGTCACTTATACTGTAAAGAAACTGTTTGGAATATATCTTTAAGTAAGTGGTAACCAAGTGTACATTTGGAATACATTTAAAATGCTGAAATATGCTGAAAAACACTCCGAATTCACTAATGGTATGTGTTACATGCTCAGGCTCAATTAACGACTTAGAATAGCAATGAACATGTTTGACCTTAAGTATATAAGTATAAGCAATATTATTCTATAAATAACTTATTGTTTCCAGCGTAACCATGCAAAACCATGTAACTAAGATTGGGTTAATGCTACTGTCTTGAAGAAAAACATGAAAATTCAAGACAAGGCAAATATGCATCCTTAGGACCTTGCATCACCAAAACCATAAGAAAAATTGGGTATAATTGCTACTTTGCAGTGTTACCATGGAAACAAGGTACCAGTGCTTAAAAGTGAATTTATTTTCGATGCATTAAGAATTAAATTGCAATTTAATCAAGAAACAAATTTAAAGACTCAGCTTGAATAGTACTTATCTGTTAGAATTGAAGTTGAATATCTTATATTGATAAAATTTGATGATGAAAACAACACTGTTGGTATGGTTACCAAGAAGGGAAAATGTTCAATTTTGTGAACTTTATATCAATATTAAACCCTGTGTGCCAACTTCTTGCATCCACTTACAGATTGGATAATAGTCAAAATTAAAAGTCAAGTTAGCTGTTAATAAATATCAATCATAAAAATTTTGCGAATCTACTTTTAAGGGTACGTTTCCAAGGAAAGAAAATATTTTTCGGGTTTTTAAGCATACATTTTCTGGTCACATTTGTGAACTTTATTTCAATATTAAACCCTGTGTGCCAACTTCTTGCATCCACTTACAGATTGGATGATAGTCAAAATTAAAAGTCAAGTTAGCTGTTAATAAATATCAATCATAAAAAAAATTTTGCGATTCTACTTTTAAGGGTACGTATCCAAGGAAAGAAAATATTTTTCAGGTTTTTAAGCATATATTTTCTGATTACTTCCATAGCAACGCTATATTAAAAGAATCTCATCTGAATTTTTTTCAAATAGGAAAACTTGGAGCACATCAACATCTTTAAAAATTGATCATTAGTTATGAGGAAATGTGCTTTTTTAAAAGAAAGGATCAGATTTAAACATACAGAGTGTTACTTTGAAGGCTCTCCGTGGTATAAAAACCGTGGCAACCATTGCCAACCAAAATAAAATATCATATTTTGTTCTTCGTATATGTTTTAAGGCTCTTTTTTTCTAGTATTTGGTCACAATTCATCCTTTTATTGCTTTTTATTTTTACGTGTGTGACTTTCAATGAATTTTTTTTTACTTTTGAATACTTTGTTACCATAGTCACCTATGTAATAGATGATTCACCAAACATGTTTATCATGCATTTGAGATATCTTACCTTCAACTTTTGGAAGCAGTCATTGCCAATTGTTTTTTTTTTGCCGCAAATGTTAACTAAATAAGGCTTTAAACATGTTTAAAAATGCCATTTTTCGAACTTTAAGACATGTTGCCATTGTAACTATAAAACATAGCAACCAATGTTTGCCTGATTTCAGTTAAGGGTATCAATGACTTTTATCGTAGAGAGTTTGGAGAAATTCTGAGACTATGCGTGCCACAGCTCTTAGATAAAATTTCAAATCATTACAGAGAATGGCTCTTAATTCCTTTCATCGAATCAAATTCAACATTCCCTAAACGCCTAAATAAATATGTGCATCTCTCTTTGAATGTTCCATATCTACTTTTAACTTACTTTGACAGTGAGAACCATCATATCCAGGTTTACATTTAAAGCAGTTTCCTGTAAACATATTGCATCTCAGCTCATGACAGTTTTCTGGACATGATTGCTCACAATATTTTCCGAAATATCTAGAACCAGGGCATCCTGTTTAAGTAATACCTAGCTTATTCCAGTGTTCAACTTTGTTACAAGAAAACTTGTGATGAGGATAAAATGTTATAAAAAATTGAAGAAGCAAAGAGACTCACCATACACCTCCAATTCACACAAATAAGTGTATGCATACTGTGAATAGTAACCTGGATACGTCACATCCGGTCTTCGTTCGTTGTAGTATATTACATAACGGCCATCTACCGGACAGCTTATAGTTTGGTCCTCTGTAGGTGTACCAGTCTTATTCTGTATTTGATGAAAGCAAAGAATACCGTTGTTCCTGGACGTGTCATTGGAAACGTAGACGAAAAATCCAGCAAATGACATGTAGTACATGTATGCACCAGGACCTACGAAATATCAAGAAACCAAAGAACCTTTACGGTCAAAAATCCATAAAGGATCCATGGAGTTTAGAAGAAACTGATAGAAGAGTGTTGGTTAAATTCTTAAATAGAGCTCAGACCTCAACAGTGCCTTCCTAGCTATCTTTAACTGCCATAGATAGTTTTTAGTCAGAGCAAACTTATTCAAATGAGATACCTTTTAAAGCAAATACCAGGGACCTTTCTATTCACGGGATAGGCACTTCTCGAAAATTTTTTGAAAGTTCTGGGATTTTGTAAATTTTGATCAAAATGTATCTTATACAATTATTGCTGGGTTTTTTTTTTAGGTCAATATCATGCTTTAGCCACCTGAAGAGTACAATATTAACCGAGCCCGAAGGGTGAGATGAATACTGTACTTCAAGTTGGCTAAATCATTGTATTGACCAAAAAATCCAAATGAAGAGGAAATGAATCCTTATATTCACCTGGAATGTCACGTGCAGGTAAATATAACGTAGTATTTCTTCCACAAAGTTGGATTTCGGCCAATCAGAAAGATAAGTATTATTAAATCATACAATAAATATTGTTATAGATGAGTCAGAAGAAAATGTTAATTAATCTCACAAACATTTTTCAAGATAAGTTATAAGCACTGTTTATAGTGCTTATCTTTGTAGTAATGCCGTTAATTGGAAAATCAACCCCCGAATGCTCCTGATCGGCTGCATTTTCGAAAACTCACCGATATTTTTGTTTTTTGAAATTATAATATTGGTTTTAAAGAATGCATAACTGTCTCTACAACACGTCACAAGATGATAACATATTGAATGACACTCTCATCGATAAATCTATACGCTAAAACAAGCTATCTGCTGCCATGATTGATTGGCCAAATTTATCCTAATTGGCTGAATTGAGGTATGTATCTTTTCATTCTAAAAATATTGTTTGGAATGTTGGAAGATTACAAGAACTATAGAATTATCAGGGCAGATTGTAGGAGTGGGGATTGATGCTTTTGGCAAAGTGTTAATTGCTGCTGTTGGCTATAAGTTGTAAACAACTGCAATGTTGACCTATGATCGCCATGGAACCCTATATCCTTTCCGGTTCTCTTTTTACGCGCTTAGAATACAGTTTCAAATTATGCCAAGGTTTTGTCTGAATTTAAATTTGTATAGTACTGACAGAACTGAAGGTTTGTAAAGACTTTTATAGGGAAATAATAAGTGGTCTTATAAAACCTTGGAACTTTGATTTACTGTAGTAACAACTTTGGACCTTTGTTTAAGGACAATGAGAGATGTGAAATTATGTTTTTTATTATCATTTTTTTTTCACATTTTATAATATTTTAAAGTTAAGATTCACAAAACCTTCAGCGAAATTTATTTTAAAAAAAACGACCGTCCACTAAATAGATTATGTATACAATTTTTAAGGTCAGATGAAACATTTTAGTTTTCTTTAGTGTAGACTTAATATCTTGTCACGGGTTTAGAAATGTGGATATTAGTGAAAAATATTAGGTAATACTTCAAATAAAATAACAAGCATGGATAAATTGCACACAGTAATAAATGTTTACAGATAAAAACAAATTTCAGAATGTGTTAGCTGCTAAGAGTATCATATAAACTTTAAGAAATATACCAAACAAGGTGAATTTTATGAGGAAAAACAAAGTGAGAAAAAGTTTGAAAAATCTCATAGACTGGCTTTAACCATTTTGTTTTTCCCAATAAAATTCATCTGGCTTGGTTCATTTGTCTAAAAAACTGATGGGAAAAATCTAAAAAAAAAAA
>PRKT01001430.1:70010-84835 GCA_003671525.1 Saccostrea glomerata
TTTTTTTTTTAGAAATTGTATTTTGTAATTCTCTACCTCTGTGTGTGCATTTAGATAACATAATATATAGTAATATGTGTCTATGTATTTCCTTTCTTAAAGCCATCTGAAAATACGTATTTTTTAAAACAAATTTCAAAAAAATTTTAAGTCGGCGCGATGATATCGAATATATATCATTTGAACATTCGATTTTACATAAAATTCGCAGCAAGACAGATTATTTCGTATCATAAGCTTAAACAAATTTTAAACAAATCTTGGGGACAAGATTTTCGACGGTAGTGGGATTTATCATAACAAAAATTGCAGTAAATATAAAAATGAAACAGATTTTATGAGTTTGCAGTGTTAGTCTGACAAAAGATAACGAACGCGAGCTCTACAGATAAAAGTTATTACTTTTAAATCGGACGGTCCCATGAAATAGATCATGGGAATGCAGCTGCTACTTGCTTGTGTATGAAAAGATGTATTTGGTTAGGGTGAATAAGGAACCAATGGTAATAAAGTGACCAGAGGTCAGATATTTGAATAAATTAGCTACAACAAATAATATCTTAAGATTATGCAAAAGATTGGAAATTATTTTAAAAGTGCATTAGAAATTTTTAAAGTACTCAACGTCAGAATAATAGTAATTAAAATTCAAATAAAAATTTAAAGTAATTATTGCAAATTTCGAAAAAAGTTACAAATATGGAGATGTAAATCTACTAAGGTACACCTAGTATAAAATGAGTGGCCGGGATAGACAGGACTTCAGTGGAAAGCTGAATCTTGACTGTCTTGGTTGCATTTTATACAGGTGAGATAATTTTCTAGACTTGCGCGATTTTTATCAAATCATTAAAATTTGCACATGGCTTAATTTATTAACAAATTATATATATTTTTTTGTATTAGAACGTGTAATGTTTAGTATAATTTATAGTACATTGTAAGAAATTATTTATTGTAATCATAACGATTACAAATAGATTGTTTAATTTAATAAAGAGTGAAAAGCTGAATCTTGACTGTCTTGGTTGCATTTTATACAGGTTGGGTTACATCTCCACTCCCCAACCATGGCAGCCGCGCTGGTCCATAAATTTAGAAGGAATTATATAATAAGAGAGAAAATAGCGAAATTGAGTCATCCCGGTACCTCCACAAGCCAAGCGAGAGTTTTGAAGGAGTTATATAATAAAAGAAATGAGATCCTCGAGTTCCATGCAGTCAATGAGATAATCTGCATATGGTGGACAACGAAGAACATTTTCCCTGGTATTTTTTTTAATGAAATTATTACAGTACTATCATTAAAGAAGTATAATTTATACCGTCCGTGCACTAATTCTCTCAGCCCAAATGCTAACAAAGACACTACTCTTTGTTTTTCTTAAACTATTCAAGAAACCCATTTAAAATATAATAATAATTTTTACTCTTCTTAATATCCGTAACTTTCCTTAATGGCCTCGAAACATAGTTGTGAAAATTATAATTGAAAGCACGTCACAATCATGTTCTTAATGTAATTTATTATATGCCTAAATTTTCTAGTGCTTACCTGGAGTGTTTTCAGTCCTATAGTAGATTTGGATGTGACTTATGCTGACAATGTCCTGTAGATCGACTCTCCATTCTGCAGTCTGATATCCGGGGCCTGATATTGTACACTGGTTTCCTGCTGCTGAGCGGTCTGTATATTGTCCATCAACTGCCTTCTCTGCCCCCCAGATTCTGCGTGTAAATGACCATTTGTGCTGCAGCCAGGCAGGTCTCCCCAAAGCCAAATTCACTTGTGAAAAACATTCAATAATGTAACGAAAGACAGTAAATTTTATTTATCTAGGTTTCCAACCCGTCACGTTAAGAATCAACTCCATACTTTGCGAATCGAAAGCAGACCTTCGAACCACTGCACCGTGCGGGCGACCACCGTTGCAAACCACGGCCAAAATGTACGATTTTCTCTCATTCTGGCCGTGGTTGATTGAAAACAGAAAAATGTGCATTATATTAAAATATTGATCAATGCAAGTAAAGCATAGTCTGGAAATGAACTTTTTCGTGACTTTTCAATAACTCTAAAATGTAAACTGAAATCGACATGTTTTGTATTTTCCGCTCCGACATGTTATCCCAGTCAAACTTATCTAAAGAGCCTCTAATTTAAAAAGAGTTCCAGTAATGGACAAAATTCACCTTAATTCTCAAAATTTTGCTGTTCATCAGTGGTATAAATTATTGTGAGAAGCTTCAGGATAGGTAATCTTGTATGATTAAACTATTGATATATCGATATATACTACGTAACTTACAATAGCTACAGTGTGGCCCTTGATATCCTTGTACACAACCATTCAAACAATTTCCAGTAACGGCATCACACTGCTGTTCCTGGCATTTTACAGGACATGATTGGTTACAAAAGCTTCCATAATATCCTGTGTCATAGCATCCTATATTCATAATAAAAAAAACATTTATTTGTGAAACACTAGGCGCCCGCCGGCAATGAAGTTCGAAAAAGCTATTTTTAGCATATAGGTAATAGTTAATATCACAAGGTCATCGACCTTGGTGTCATTTGAAAGAAACTAATTAGTGGATTATGGATACCAAATATGAAATCTCTGTAATAGTTGGAAAGTTATGGTGGAATTTCGAAAAAGCTATTTTTAGCATATCTTGCAAAAAGAAAATTTAGCACATACGTATTTTAGCGCAAACGCAAGTGGAAATGCATTGGCGCAAATAAATTTTAGCGCTTGCACTTGTCATTAAAATATATGAATGTCAATATTTTTTTTAATCCACGCCAGCCCTGTATTTGACTTTTTTTTGTTATTCATGCATGGAAACACAATAGCACTCCCGTATATGAGTAAACATTACTTAACTTTACCGTGGTGTTGCAATCACATGGACATGGCACATTGTTAAACTTTATTTTAAAAGAAAGAAATGAAGTATTTACGCACCAATATGGGAACCCACTCGTCAGAATGATTCATTGTGGGGTAATAGTATTGGTAAATGTACCATGTCGGAGTCCCTTTGCTAACTACAAAAGTTGATGATATTGACTCTGTCTCGTTTTCAGTTATGTTACCAAAGTATAAATTTATATGGTCATAAATACTGCCAAGAAATTATTTCACACAACGCTCGTATCAGGATAATTAGCTCATTATATTAGTTCATTACCACAAGTTGGAGGGGGGGGGGGGAGGGGGTTCAGTCACTACCCAGATAGTAAAGAGTACTCATCAAACCTATATCCAGAGGGTGTTCATCTTTCTGATAAAGCACAGTCTGCTAACTTTCTCCATATCATTCTGGAAGGCATATTCAAAATAATTTGTCAAAGTCTGCAGCACTACATACCATTTTCATTTTTAAATTATTTTATCAATTATGCACTAGTTATTGTAAATGTTATACAATTTTAAATTGAAAAAATCATCTAAAATTTCCCTTGTTCTATGGTATACTTCATATTTTACAAGCAGTGATTAAGAAGACGGTACGGTTTGAGCTTTATTGTGCCCTAAAAATTCAATGTTCTTAAAATGTTATAAAATTGGCTTTAACAATAGTTGAGTAGATGAATATGGTAAATCACTAAAGATTATGGCATGAAGAAGGACCTTTCTTGAAATATGACGTCATTAATTTAGTACATCTTTAAGCTTAATGCAAAAAAGCTTCAAATGACTAGTTTTTCTGCTTATTTTCCTTTGGAAAATAGTGTCTGCCACCGTCGCCCGCTTTAATTTTTGGATATATTGTGCAAACTGCTATGAAAAATCACATATCTCAAAATCTTTCCGGGCGACGGTGGCAGAGTATGTTTTCGGAAAGAAAATTCCACTGAAAATTGGTGTCTTCTGCAACTTTTTGAGAAAATACGGGAAAATGCACAAGTTAATGACGTCACAATTAGCATTTCGGAGGTCAAATGAGAAAAACCATTTGTGTATTCTTACTGCAGAGAATTTCTACGATTCAGAACTAATGAATTTTAATTTCTTATATCACTTTCATATTTTTGAAAAATATAGGGCTTAATTTGTATTGAAACTGTACCTTCTTCTTTGCATAACTGCGTGTAATTAATAGCAGTTTGGTCATGGCATGTGCAAAATTTGCCGCATATGGCGGATGTACACTGTATTAACACGTCGCGCTTTATCAGCTCCCATGTGAAGACATACATGTATGGCATAATTTGCTAGAAGCTCGCTGCTTATCCTGTTATCTACCAGGGTCAGTGGCCAATAACTGAGCTTCCGTATTTGTGTCATTGCTATTGATTCTACGTCAAGTACTATTGATAACGTCGACGTAGACTATTGTCTTTGGAATACATTGTTACCTGCTCATTGCGACTTATATATCATTGAATATCATAACACCCTTTTTGTGAATACACACTTTGCGTACATCACTGGTTGAATATCATTGTTTATCATTTATTATTATTATACATCATTGTACCCATTGTGTATTAATTACCGGTACACCTTGTGTACATCATTGAATTGATTTTTTGTGTACATCATTGCATTCATTGTATTGATGAAATTTTCTTTTCTATCTTCCGTTATCTATTGAAGCGAATGAATGGATGTATTGAATTCTTCTGCTGTTAGCCAAGGGAATGGAAAATCAAAGACAGCAGCAACAAATTGTCAACACAAAAAACAATTTATCAAGATCTGGTAAATTGGGAGGGTGGGTGGGATGCTGAGCTTCAATAGATAACGGAAGGGCTCTTTTTTTAAATGGATCTTCACTTCATGCGGAAGTTTATTTTGACAAAACATAATTTTCCTGTTCTTAAGGACATTTTTTTTCTAATCTAAAACTTTGATGCCACATTGTGGCAACACCCTACCCACCCCCTTGAGGGTGGGTCATGATTTAAACAAACCTTCCTTTAAACCACATGAGAGTGCTTCCATTAGTTTCATATAAAGAAAATCACGTGTCATATATTCGCTTTTCCAGAAAGTTTTAAAGATATTTAAGCCCCCCTCTCTTCCAAGAGGGTTGGACATTTGGCTTAGCTGCTGTCTGTTGGTTAGTCCACCAGCAGTTTCCGTTCACTTTCCTCGCAAAGATTGGACATATTGAAATGAAATTTATTTTACATTTTCATCAAAATATATAGATAAATTTAGGAGTA
Source organism: Saccostrea glomerata (assembly GCA_003671525.1). Lineage (NCBI taxonomy): Eukaryota > Metazoa > Mollusca > Bivalvia > Ostreida > Ostreidae > Saccostrea > Saccostrea glomerata. The sequence goes on from PRKT01001430.1 coordinate 75,193, forward strand.
ATACCCCTTGGACTTTTCCTATGTATTCTTTTATAAAACTTTGATCGTCTATTGCGGCCTCACCCTTCTCCAAGGGGTCAATACTTGGACATTTTAAACATGAATCTACCATATCTGGGGATGATTTCACATGGGTTTCGTATTCTCTGGCCCAGTGGGTCTTGGGAAGATATTTAAATGATGCCATTAATTTGTCACTTATTCATAATTATCTCCCTTTGAAGAAGGCTACTGAGCCTTTACTTGAACAAGCTTGAATTCCCTCTACCTAGGAATGCTTTGTTGAAAGTTTGGTTGGAATAAGCCCAGTGTTTATTGAGAACAAGATGAAAAGTGAAAATTTGCCGACAGCAAAGACATCGACAACGGACAAATTTTGATCAGATTAGCTCACTCTAGCTTTCGGCTCGGGTGAGCTAAAATTACGATACTACATGTAAGTTGTCTGTTGGAACTGACCATAAACTTCCACTTCACATAATTCATTGTAGGCGTCTGGAGAGTAGTAATTAGGATACGTCACATCCGGTCTCCTCTCGTTGTAGTATATAACATATCGGCCGTACACAGAGCAGTTGATTCTTTGGCCGTCTGTTGGTGTACCATTTACGTTCTGATGGTCGTGAAAACAGAGCCTTCCATTGTTTTTTAAGGTACTGTTGGAAACGTATAGGAAATACCCAGCGAATCGATCAAAGAAGGACCCTTAAAATGGAATATATATAATTGAATGATTGTTTATTGTATGTTGTTGAAAGTCCCTCTAGAGAATAATTAGGTCTTACAGAGACGCCATCACTAGCCGGTGGAGAGCTGCAAATATTGTCCTATACTCGACTTTCGTTGAATAGGGAGATCTTTTTCGTGCACGTACCTACTGCGACACGGGACCTCGGTTTAGTCTCTAGAGCAGTACGCCCTCACCACGGGTCCCGTGGGGATCCGGGTTAGAATAGGTCCTCAGAACCCCCTTGCTTGTCGTAAAAGGCGACTAAATGGGGCGGTCCTTCGGATGAGACCGTATAAACCGAGGCCCCGTGTCACAGCAGGTGTGGCACGATAAAGATCCCTCCCTGCTCAATGGCCCTGAGTGCCGAGCATAGGCCCAAATTTGCAGCCCTTCACCGGCAATGGTGACGTCTCCATATCAGTGAAATATTCTGAAGAGAGACGTTAAGCAATATACAATAATTAATTACTGTGCCACGCGGGCGACTTCGTGTAATATTAATGAAGTTGTTTCAAATGCAACACCTTCGTCAATGTCAAATGAATGAAAGTTTATTAAATGAAAAATTATAATATCTTCTCTTTGTTATAAACTGAGAAGTTTATACGTACCAGGTTTATTATCCGTCCTGTAGTACATCTTTATATAACTAATACTGACTACTCTCCCTAGATCCACTCCCCATTCTGCTGTTTGTCCACCTGCTGATATTGTACACTGGTTTCCATTTGCTGAGCGGTCAGTATATCGTCCATCCACTGCCTTGTCTGCTCCCCAGTCTGTTTCTTTACCAGCCCAGCCATTCGCCTGCCAGGCGGGCTTATGTAAAGCTAAATTTTCTTGTAAGAAGAGGTGAAATTTAGCCACATTTCTTACTTCAGTGTATTTTTATAGATATTTTTGTTTACAGAAATTACAATAAAAATACGTAGAACTGCTGATGTCTAAATTTCAGACATTTTAAAGTAAAATTGAATGTTTTCCTTTTGTATTAATAAGTAGTAGGAAATGTGGCGTTTTTAGTTCCTAAATACATGTATATTTGAAATTGTTATTTTGTATGGTTGTGAAATATATTTAAAAAGTTTTATGTGAATAGTAATTTCTTAAAATGCTTTTGAACTTTCAAGACTTTTCGCTTTTTTGAAACGCCGGGATAAAAACCCTCTGCAGTTCGGTTTAGTATAGAAGATACAAACATTAGTCAATTTTAGTCGATCATGTATTAATAAGTAAAATGAACAAGTTTCACCGCACCAAAGTTTATAATTTTTTATTCAGAATAATGTATTATTATCATAATTTTCAACAAAAAACGACCCCGACACATATGTAACGATTCAGACATCTTTTTTTTTGTATCATCGGTGCCTAACTGAAAATTCAGTAAAAGTTGAGGGAATGACAGAATTTTGCCCTATTAACCTATACAGTTTCATCTGGATTTCTTATGGACTTCTCTAATGTAACTACATGTAAACCTGCACTGTATATCACATTGTCTTGCTTTTATTGCTGCACATTTGGTAGAAAAATTTCAATTGCACTGTTAGAACCTTGTTTGATTTATTTACATTCGATTCACACGAGAATTACGTTTTTGGTGTATTCACGTATTAGTAGGTTGTTTGATTTTCTTTTCAGCTGGAAAATACCATGCAGTTTTTTTACATAATGAAAAGTTTTTTCCTCTTACCAATGGTTGAAATATAAGTCACACACTTGAGAAACAGGACAAAACAGACGATGATCATCTTGGCATCAAAAGAACCAATGCCTGCACAATAAACCAAATATATGTTTTATTCCAAATAATAGAATTTAAAGACGTTCAATACATGTACATGTATATACATGTATGTATGTATAGTGACATGTTTATAAAATATAACTGAGTAATTTGTTTTTGTAATTTAAAGGTAATTACTATTGATTCGTGATATGTATACACTTGAAAGATGTTTAAGGGTAGCAAATGTGAAAATACTGAAGACATTTTAGTTTAAAAACAGTACAATGCAATGGTAAATTACATGTAAACTTAGTGAAACACAATGCAATAGTTATGGTCAATGTTTAAGATTTTCAAATGTAGGTCGAAGGTTATAGTTGGGGTCAAATGATCAAGATTTTCGTACAAATGGAAGGGTCTTTCCATGATGAACACTCATATCAATTATTAAAGCCTTACCCTTGACTGCAAAATAATTATGAGCTAGGTTTAAGTTGACAACAGACAGACGGACAAAAAGGACCCTCACTGCCACACTTTAAATGACAGTGCCAAGGAAAAGTCTGAATTTAAATTCCTTCACCGGTATATGTTGACGAATCTACATGTACATGAGTGATAAATTCTCGGACGGGAGGTAAAGCAATATATATAATCAATCAATCAATGATTAGCTATCATAAATGCTTTTTATAATGGGCACAGTCGTATCTGATTGATATTGAAATTTGGGGAAATACATGTTATAAAAGGTTAGATTCCTAAAATTAGGGGCTGTTAGGAGCAAAAAGCCGATTTTTTAAGTCTTTAATGTTCAATGTCTTTTTACAGATTGTGGTAAATCATTATTTTAGAATGAAAATCGCAATCAAAATCTTATCTCCTCTCATCAAGAATTGGACGGAAGACCCACTCGTTGCTCGCAACGAGATCGTATCTAGTTTATTATTATTATACATCATTGTACCCATTGTGTATTAATTACCGGTACACCTTGTGTACATCATTGAATTGATTTTTTGTGTATATCATTGCATTCATTGTATTGATGAAATTTTCTTTTCTATCTTCCGTTATCTATTGAAGCGAATGAATGGATGTATTGAATTCTTCTGCTGTTAGCCAAGGGAATGGAAAATCAAAGACAGCAGCAACAAATTGTCAACACAAAAAACAATTTATCAAGATCTGGTAAATTGGGAGGGTGGGTGGGATGCTGAGCTTCAATAGATAACGGAAGGGCTCTTTTTTTAAATGGATCTTCACTTCATGCGGAAGTTTATTTTGACAAAACATAATTTTCCTGTTCTTAAGGACATTTTTTTTCTAAAACTTTGATGCCACATTGTGGCAACACCCTACCCACCCCCTTGAGGATGGGTCATGATTTAAACAAACCTTCCTTTAAACCACATGAGAGTGCTTCCATTAGTTTCATATAAAGAAAATCACGTGTCATATATTCGCTTTTCCAGAAAGTTTTAAAGATATTTAAGCCCCCCTCTCTTCCGAGAAGGGAGGACATTTGGCTTAGCTGCTGTCTGTTGGTCAGTCCACCAGCAGTTTCCGTTCACTTTCCTTGCAGAGGTTTGACATTTACATTTTTTATCAAAATATATAGGTAGATTTTTTATTTATACCCCTTGGACTAAAGGAAAACATGTATTTGCAGTTTTCGTTCAATTTCTTTGCAGAAATTGCACGTATTGAAATGAAATTTGGTTTACGTATTTATCAGAAGGACATCTAGTAAAATGTAGTTCTGTTTGGGTTCGATCGAGTCATTTTTGACTATTCATGCCCCTTTGACTTAGAAAAATTCCAATTACTTATGGGAGGGGGAAAATGTTTATCAAAAATAGTTTGTATAGTAAATATCCCTATAATAAAATTGATCCCACATCGTGTCCACATTATAACGACAGAAATTTTTATTTGAACAATCTTGAATCTATGAGACTACTTGAGGATGCTTCCATATCTAAAAAAAAATTGATTTTCCATTTATGTCCACCCTACACAGATGGTCAAAATCTAAACAAAGTTTAATCAACACTACCTAAGGATGCTTCCATATTAAACTCAGCAATAATGGCTTTCTTGTTCTTGAGAGGAAAACAATTCAAATATTTTATCCTATATATTACTTGAAAAATTTTGATTGTCAATCATGGATTCGTCCTACCTCTGGAGGTCATGATTTCACCAAACTTGAATCTATACCACCAGAGTATGATTCAACGTCTTCATCTTTCCTTGCCTAGTGGTTCTCGGGAAGAGTAATTTGAAAGACTTTTCCTATGTATTCTTTTATAAAACTTGGATCGTCTATTGCGGCCTCACCCTTCTCCAAAGGGTCAATACTTGGACATTTTAAACATGAATCTACCATACCTGGGGATGATTTCACATGGGTTTCGTATTCTCTGGCCCAGTGGGTCTTGGGAAGATATTTAAATGATGCCATTAAATTGTCACTTATTCATAATTATCTCCCTTGGAAGAAGGCTACTGACCCTTTACTTGAACAAGCTTGAATTCCCTCTACCTAGGAATGCTTTGTTGAAAGTTTGATTGGAATAAGCCCAGTGTTTATTGAGAACAAGATGAAAAGTGAAAATTTGCCGATACCAAAGACATCGACAACGGACAAATTTTGATCAGATTAGCTCACTCTAGCTTTCGGCTCAGGTGAGCTAAAATTACGATACTACATGTAAGTTGTCTGTTGGAACTGACCATAAACTTCCACTTCGCATAATTCATTATATGCGTCTGGAGAGTAGTAAGTAGGATACGTCACATCCGGTCTCCTCTCGTTGTAATATATAACATATCGGCCGTACACAGAGCAGTTGATTCTCCGGTCGTCTGTTGGTGTACCATTTATGTTTTGATGGTCGTGAAAACAGAGCCTTCCATTCTTTTTGAAGGTACTGTTGGAAACGTATAGGAAATACCCAGCGAATCGATCAAAGAAGGATCCTTAAAATGGAATTTATATAATTTAATGATTCATTTATTGTATGTTGTTGGAAGTTCTTCTAGACAATTACATTAGCTTTTACAGAGACGCCATCACTAGCCGGTGAAGACCTGCAAATGTTGTCCTATACTAGGCAATCAGGGCCATTGAGTAGGGATATATCTTTTTCGTGCAAGTACCTACTGCCACAAGGGACCTCGGTTTATATAATCTCTAGAGCAGAACGCTCTTACCACTGCGCCACGCAGGCGACTTCATGTAATATTAATATTGTTATTTCAAATGCAACCTCTTCGTCAATGTCAATGTCAATGAATATATTTATTATCTAAAAAATCATACTATCTTCCCTTTTAATATATACTGAGAAATTTATACGTACCAGGTTTATTATCCGTCCTGTAGTAGAGCTTTATATAACTAATACTGACTACTCTCCCTAGATCCACTCCCCATTCTGCTGTTTGTCCACCTGCCGATATTGTACACTGGTTTCCTCCTGCTGAACGGTCAGTATATCGTCCATCCACTGCCTTGTCTGCTCCCCAGTCTGTTTCTTTATCTTGCCAATTATTCTCCTGCCAGGCGGGCTTTTGTAAAGCTAAATTCTCTTGTAAGAAGAGGGGAAATTTAGCCATTTATTTAATACTTCATTCAGTGTATTTTATACATATAATTTCTGTTTACAGAAATAATACTAAAAATACAGAGAGCTGCTGATTTAAAAGTAAAATTGAATAATTTCCTTTTGTATTAATAAGTAGTAGAAAATGTGGTGATTTTTGTCCCTAAATACATTAGGAGTTGCTGTTATTTTGTATGGTTGTGAAATATGATTAAAAAGTTTCATGTAAATATTATTTTTTTTAAATGCTTTTGAACTTTCAAGACGTTTCGCTTTTTTGAAACGCGGGGAAAACCCTCTGCAATTCGGTTTAGGACAGAGGATACAAACAAATATTAGTCAATTTTAGTCGATCGTGTTTTAATAAGTCATAAAAATGAACAAGTTTCACCGCACCGAAATTTAAAATTTTTTATTCAGAATAATGTATTATTATATGTATGATAACTTTCAACAAAAATAGACCCAGAAATATGTAACAATTCAGACAACCTTTTTTGTAACATCGGTCCCTAACTGAAAATTCAGTGAAAGTTGAAGGAATTACAGAATTTTGCCCTATTAACCTATACAGTTTCATCTGGATTTCTTTTGGACTTCTCTAATGTAACTACATGTAAACGTGCACTGTATATCACATTGTCTAACTTTTATTGCTGAACATTTGGTAGAAAATTTTCAATTGCACTGTTAGAACCTAGTTTAATTTTTTTTTACACTCGATTCACATGAGTTTTCACACATATTAGTAGGTTGATTGATTTTCTTTTCAGCAGGAAAATACCATGCAGTCTTTTACATTATAAAAAGTTTTTTTTCCTCTTACCAATGGTGGAAATATAAGTCACACATTTGAGAAACAGGACAAAACGGAAGATCATCATGGAATCAAAATACCAATGTAACCAATGCCTGCACAATAAACCAAATATATGTTTTATTCCAAATAATAAAATCTAGAGACGTTCAAGATATATGCATGTATAATGACATGTTTAATATATAACTGTATAATTTGTTTTTGTAATTTAAAGATAATTACTATTGATTCTTGATATGTATACACTTGAAAGATGTTTAAGGGTAACAAATGTGAAAATACTGAAGAACTTTTATTTTAAAAAAGTATTGTGCAATGGTAAATTACATGTAAACTTTGTGAAACATAATGCAATAGTTTTGGTACATGTTTAAGATTTTCAAATGTAGGTCGAAGGTCATAGTTGGGGTCACGTGATCAAGATTTTCGTACAAATGAAAGGGTTTTCCATGATGAACACTCATGTCAATTATTGAAGCCTTACCCTTGACTGCGAAATAATTATGAGCTAGGTTTAAGTTGACAACAGACAGACGGACAAACAAGGACCCTCACTGCCGCACTTTAAATGACAGTGAAAAGGAAAGGTCTAAATTTAAATCTCCTCAACGGTATATGTTGACGACTCTACATCTACATGAGTGATAAAGTCTCGGACGATACGTAAAGCAATATATATAATCAATCAATCAATGATTAACTATCATTTATGCTTTATATAATGGACACAGTCGTATCTGATTAATATTGAAATCTGGGGAAATACATGTTAAAAAGGTTAAGTACACTATAGGTATTTGTTGTATGAAAAAGTTGTCAGATTTATTTTTATGCACCCTTGATCGAAGATTCCAGAGTATATAGTTTTGGTCCTGTCTGTCTGTTTGTCCACAAAACCTTTTACCTTCTTTATAACCTCTGACTTGGTGTATGACGTGTGACAAGAACTTTGGGAGCCACAAAATTAGAACCTGGGAATTTGACCAACTTTTACAACATAAATACCAAACGTTATTCTTGGTAATGAATTTTGACAGTTAGTGGCTTTCATACTTCTTATCTGTTCCGGGTATTCATTGTGACATAATTTTCCGTGTATAGGTTAGTTACAGTTCTTTGCACTTTAACTGCAGTCTTAGATTTTCAGAAAGCTATGAAAAAAGAAAACCAAAATGGATTTGACACCTAAATATAATTTCAATGTGAATAGTATGGTTTTCAAGTTTCAAGCTTTATATACGATGATGTATATAAGCTTAAGTTTATATATGAAGGTTTGGCAGAAAATATAATTCAATCTTTTTTTTCTTAAGTTTTAAATTTAGATTTACATATGGCTTTTGCTTGATAATATATTTTTAGTTCTCTCTGCCAAATTTAGATGTAATCTTTTAGGTCAATCAGAGTGTTTAATACGTCTATGTTGAAAATTATATGCTTGTCAGTAAGTATATTAATTTATCACATAATATTGTCCTAATAATCTTGAAACAAGGGATATCAAAGTTATTTGATTCAAGGAGAGGGAAGGTTACATGTATGAGGGGCTTTAGCCTTACGATAACGGTTATTAAATAAGGGTAGCGTATTGAGGGGCAGTTAAAAATGTAATTTGATCACTTTTCAATTTTAAGAAATTACTTACTTAAAATAATGAATAATGATTTATGTAGGGAAAAAAAATAAATATGAAAAACTAGAAATATTTTTGGTCTTACCTTTAATGCAAATACATGTAGGTTGCTATTTAAAATCAAAGGTATCCCCGTTAACTTTGTTTTTATAAGAAACGAGGAAAAAAAGATAAAAAATTTGGGGGATGTCATATCTTTGTGTTTATTAAATAAATAATTCAAGGCGAGTGGTGTGATCGCAAGATATAGTTTACATTATTATCAAAATGTGGACCAACAGCTTTTAAATCTTGACTATTTCCATCTACTTCTCTGTAATTTAAACATTTAAATCATATTAAGGGGAAAATGCGCCATGAAACATAATTTTGCATAAAACGTATGTGTTATATGATACGCTATAAACTACCTTACTAAATTAGATGCTGCAATTTGAAGAAAAAGAAAATATCTAAAATGTACGAAATAATCTGTAGCTGGAAACTTAGAATTTAATGGACAACCCACAGAAATATCAACAAAAGATTGTCGGAACAAAAACAAATTCAAAAAAAAATTCTTAATTTGTCCATCTTTAAACACAACACAATTATTAAACAAGTAGTATTAGAAATCGTTTTAAAGATAGCCAAAAAATATTGGGCCATCTTAAAAATAATGTTGTTTCCTTCTCCCAACTAACGCTAAAATTGTTGAATAGGTAGGTACATGTAAGTGGGAAAATCTTATTTATAAAATAACACATTTGTTGACGGTATAAGAAGGATATAAAAAAACCTTGAAATTTCAAAAAAAAGTATTGGATCGGGCCATTTATAGTCAGTTGGTCGGGAGACGGCATCTCAGTCTCTAAATGATGAGCTGGTCCAAAATGTTGTTTTGTTTGTGGATTATTTAACATCCTAAGAGTATTGTTCACTACTACGGAGACGCCACCACACTGTCGGTGCAGGGTTGCAATTTTAACACCTCGATGCCTATTATTAGCAATGAGGGATACTTATTATGATAGCACTTACTGCGGACCCTGGCTTGGTTTATGTCTTATCCGAAAGAGCGGTTTCCACGTCCGTATTTTGATATTTCACAAATGGGTACTAGTGACTGCATTTCGCA